>CM021101.1:1160004-1277335 GCA_007115665.2 Sequoiadendron giganteum | reverse complement strand
CCTCTCCCCTCTCTCCCTCCCACTCTATCTCCCACTCTCCCCTTCTCCCTCCCTCTCTTTCTCCCACTCTTCCCCTCTCTCCCTCCCACTCTCTCTTTCTCCCACTCTCAAAAATATACTAAGAAAACCAAATTTAACATAACGCGAGCACATTTTTTACTCCACTAAAATGGTAAAAAACTCTATATACCCATGATTTGAAGGACCACATTCTGCATATTCCCCTGGTTCTACGCGTGCTCCGATAAAAAGTAGCTTTTTGATGATGTTGTGAAGTGTGCAAGCATCTTTTTCACATTCCATCACCTTTTCCATGATCTTTTTACCACCTTTGCATGAAATAGCAGAGTTTCCATGTTGAAAGACATATAATATCAATTGAAGTTTGAATTCCATTGAAAACTAATATACAATTGAAGTGTGGAAGGGAACAAGCTTTTGAACAAGTCAAATTGTTGTGGAGTTTGAAGAAAGAAGAAGCTAAGGCTACATAATTGGGTTGAACTCCTCCATTTGAAAGTCTGGTTTTTAAGGTATGTGAAGTCTTTACACATTTTCTCTCATTCTATTATGGCTTGCTTTCATTTTTGTTTTTCATTATAACCTTAGGTTGTCAATGCACATTTTAAATTACCATTATATACACAATTATATACACTTGCCAATTACCATTTTAATCTTGATGCAGAGCATCTACCAAGATCCACAAATCATCAAGGGTACTTATGACCCTAACTTAAATTGAAGAAGATCAACAAACAAACTCAATCATCTTTTCATCAAAACATTAGAACTTGGTTTCAACTCTTTTTCAGACTCAAAAAAATATATTAACCATCATAAAATCGATTGTAACATAGCATAAAGTTGATTAGAAACTCAGAACCATTCACGAAAATTCATCCTTTAAGACAACTCCAAGCCTCTCCCATCCCTCTGAAGGGTCCAAACACCTTCCAATACCTCTGTAGAAACTGATGCAGTACAAAGGAAGAAATCAACACCTTTCTTGACACACTTATTCAACTATATTTCCCTTCACAAAACATTTGATTTGTATACTCAAATTAGCATTAAGAGTTCCCAATTCCTTAAGGACATTCAAAACACCTTGAAAATCTTGAAAATAACTGATTACAATCAACTAGGTTCCTCAAAACATCAACTAATGATTATTTCATTCAAAATTTGTCTTAAATCTTCCATAATGGTACCATTGTTTACAAACATAAACTATAATTCTTAAGGCACAACCAAACCATTATTTGCTTAATAAATCTTTGTTTGAGTTAGTACAACAAAAATGAAACCTTTTAGAAGTCTTCCCTTACACACAAACTTAGTTACTTTGTTCACTGTCCACATTACTAGTAGCCAAGCATCTGCAAACTATCACATGTATCTCTCAAACCATGCACACACTTCAAACTGTGATACTCATTTTTGATGCAGAGTTAGAGGACCCAAAACCATTGAAGATGTCAACTTTCCTTCAAGAGGCATCTAAGAAGACTAAAAAGGTGTAATGGACAAATCCCAACACTCCTCCAAGCTGGACAACAAACAAAAACATTATTTCCCACTATTCACCCTTGGAATCTAGTTACTATGCAAAACCAGTGTTGGGCCCTTAACTCCAAAATTTTCCAAAACACCAAGAAAATAAAAGAATGATTGTAGCACCAATTTCATAGTTGCAAGACATACCTTAACCAATCACATGACTCCTTTGGGACAACTTTAAGAAAACTGACCTTTTCACTAATTTAGGCCTCCAAGTAGGTCAATTTTACAAAGGAACTACCCTTATATCTTCACACCAAACTTCCAAACCCAAAAAAAGTCTTTAATTAGGTCTCAAAACAAGATAATTTCTAGGTCTTAGGACCTTACCCACTCAACTAGGCTTCCAATACAAAAACCCCCATTTTTCAATGCAAAGAGGGAGGGTTTATAGAAACTCCTATACTTGGGCCTTCCCAGACCATTCCAAATCATCAAACATCTTCAAAATACCCTGCACAAAGTCAAAATTTCATTACATAGACCACTCCTTCAACACTTTTTCAAAATCACTCCTTGGTTCCTCAAATTCTCATGGAAAAGTGCTTGTTTGAGCTAAGAACCCCATCCTATTGTCATTAGTTTCATTCCAAGGAATTTTCAACAATAAAAGACCCTAATCTAACAATGTACATTCCATCCCACCAAGAAAAAAGTCATAAGAGTAGGTGGGATGGTCATTTCATAATTAAATCCTACTCAAACCCTTGAATGGCTTGAAATGAGCAATTTTAGAAAATTGTCAATTGCTCCCTTCAAATGTAATGTTAAGCCCTCATAACTGATGCATTAGAGATTTAAGACATGTTCCTACAATATTATATTAGTTTTCTATCAAGGGGAGGCTGTATAGATGCGTACAAGTGCACAAAAGTGCAAAAAGCCAGTGAATTTCTGCAAAAGAGCATTTTTTTATCAAAAAAATGGATTTCAAAATGAACAAAAATCCTCCCTTCAAGCCAATGGAGGTTGTTTAAACCTTTTTCAATGACAACCAACTCCCCCCAATTCCTATAACTAACAAACAACCACCTTTGAAAGCTCATATAACCGGTACATGGAAAATGTCTTTAATGACCCTCTTACAACATGAAGATACCCAAAATTGAATCAAATTTTAAAATGGAAGCATAGATTTTCAAGGTGCTCCTACACCATAAAATTATCAAACACTCATAATACCATTACACTCATTAGTTTTTAGAATCACCATCCTGGTTATTCACTTTTAGTTAGGAATGTGCTCTAGCCAGCCTAGTGCTTCCATAATTTGTACACATTTGTCTACATGCTAGGTTAACTTTTGTACAAGATGATTGTAAGTATTATTTAAATGAAGCCTTCAATAACATATATTTTTCAATTAACTTCAATGGATGCATTTCTCAAGAACTAATATTCATCTCATTACCATGGTATAAATAAAATTATCCGCCATGCCGAAGAAAAAGACAAAGAGGAAACTAACAGATGAAGAGAAGGAAACCTTGAAAGAAAAGGAGAGAGTTTGGGTGGCGACATATTATGAAAAGAAGAAATTGAAAATGATTGATGAAAACAACCCGATTGTAGAGGAACCTCAACCGTCAAAAAGAGAACGAGAATTGGCAGCACAATAGGCACGAATGTGAAAGCATCGTTGTAAGAGAGATTCAGATACCATAGTTGGAGACACACCCTCTACGACAAGTGAATATGAAGGGACACCATTAAGCACAAGCGAATATGGAGGGACACCATCTAGAACAAGTGAATATGGACGGACACCATCTACTGCAAGTGAATATGGAGGGACACCATGTACTGCGAGTGAATATTGTTGGACACCATCCAACACATCTCAAGTTGACAGTACATCATCACTCAGAATTGACGAAGAAGGTATGCCATAATCCTCATGTGAACCTCAAGGTATGTCTTCTTCTCCACCCTCGATCGAAGGTACGCAATCTAGCCCACCTCAATTAAATATTGATGAAATTCCTAATGTTGAGATGTATGTACCTAGGAGAACACCACCTAGAATTTTGCGTAGAAAGCCAAAGTATTTGATTAATATTGATGATGAGATTTTGCAGCACATGGAAGGTAAGATTTCAAGACACACTTGTAGAAGATATGCTGATAAGATTTGGGAACGATTCTTTGAAAGGCTAAATGAGACTGCAAGATGTCAACTATTTGTTGAAATGATGCGGGGTGTAAAGTATAGGAACATCATGAAGACTCTTGGGTTGAGAACATCGAATGCATCGAGTGAAGACACTATTGTGAAGAATCTAATGGATGCTTATGAGAGTGTGGGTAAGACCTCATGCTCAAAGGATAGTAATGTCACCCGACGTGTCATTACATCAACTTTGGTAAGTTTTCAAACAAAGAGAGCTCGTCTAATTAAAAAGACTAGTGAAAAAATGGGAATTAGTAGAAAAAATTTATCAAGAGCCATTCAAAGGCAACAAAGAATTGAGGGCAATGATACAAATGATTTATGGGCATTCTTAGGGAGACTATCATTAAAAGATAAAGAAGTTGTCCAAGCCTTGAGAACACTAATTGAAGAGTATTGGAAGAATAACACAAGGCCATCTTTGAATCAAAGAGATGTGGTAAGAAGGAGAATCGGTAGTTAGAATCATGAGCCACATCCAAAGCATTTTTTGGATATGACTCAAACCCAATTTTTTCATAAATTTGAAAATGATTATCCTCAAATTAGTATTTCTCACAGATTTTTTGAAATGCTTAAACATTTTTATGTCAAGATAAATCACACACACACTACTTGTTGTTGTAGACTACATATTGAGTTTTCTAACCATTATGATGTTTATCATTCTATATGTTTAGATTTGCATACTAACAATGTTTTGCAGGATTCTGGCATAGAAGCCCCAACAAAATCTTCAAGACAGTTCTTATCAAAAAAATTATGTGAAATAGAGGATGGCTAGATATTCTATAGGACAACATGCTTGGATGGTTCATGCGAGCATTGTGGTGGCTTCTAGCGTATGCCAGTATGTCAACATATGGAAAGCACAAATGAGGTGGGACAAAAACTAGTAGAGCTCGGGAAGTATAAAATAGTGGCATATGCTACCAAAGATGGGTCTCAAGCAAAAAAGGTGTGATTTGTTTATTGAGAATATTCCAGTGTTCCAATTTATGACTATATTTCGTGACAGTATACTATCTGAGTATGCAATGCATACCTATAGAGCCCGATGGTTGGACACACAGTTCAAGCTATGCAAGGACACCTTTCCAGTTGGAAGCATAGTATCTGTGGTTGACTTTGTAGAGAACTACACTCTATAGCCACAACATGAGGTACAGTCACAATATTACAACTCCACACAAGTTTCAATATTTGTGCACATAACATTCATTCATGCATCTGATAGTACAAATGAGCAAAGGAAGGTATTGAGGGAGTACCAATTTTACATTAGTGATGATCGCACACATTCTCTAGAGTTCGTGCAAGGTTGCTTCCAGATGTTCTACAGTGGTTTGGCTCAGAGGGGCATAGAATACGATCAACATATAATATGGTCTGATAACTGTGTGGCATAGTTCAAGAACTCGCGCATGTTCTACTGGTTGTGTAGGATGCATGTCATTACAGGTGTTCAATATATGTGGAACTTTTGTGAGGCTAGACATGGAAAGGGGGAGCATGATGGTGTAGGAGCATGCGTGAAAAGAGCATTAGCATGAGAAGAGTTAAAGTATAAAGACAGTGCAAAGTTGACAGATGCAAAATCAATCGTCGAGTGGTGTAATGCTTTGATGGGTCCAAGTAATGAAGGTACGTCTTAAGTTCATAGATTTTTTTGGTTGATGGATGATACTAACATTGCACCATATGAAGATTGTTGTACACTAATAGGATCGAGTGAGGTACACTCTTTCCTTAGCTCAAATTCAGGTTCATGGAGTATCGATACAGGAAAGATGGCATGCTTTTGTTCTTCATGTACAATGCAATCCTGGAATGATTGTGAGTCAGGGGAGTGGGTTGACAAATGGTTCACAAGTTATCTTAGCCCACTTCACACGTATCGCCCTCCGACGACATTGGAACTGACATAGATGGCTATTTCAGGACTTTGACATGCATCGTAAGATTCTTCATTACTCAAACCTTGTTGTGGCATCAAATATTCATTTGACCAAATATGGGGGTAGACCTTTGAACAAGACATTATGGAAGGTCCATGAGTCTGACCATGAGGCAATACTTGACACAATAAAAAGTAGAGCAAACCTGGATGGTTCGTTGGATTAATTTGTAAGTATATGCACATTGGTTCTTATTAATTTATACTTGTAGGCACATTAATTTGTTTGATGCCAATGTTATCATCTTCTTTTACAATGATTGGTGTCCCCTTGCAAAAAAAGTAGATATATGAGCCATCCAAGAGAATGTCAACCAGAAAAGCAATGCAACATCCTTATTTTGATGCCTGCATGCAACATCTATAAGTGCCTTCCATCTATTTTTATTTCATTTCCATTTTGGATGCTCTTTCTTTTTCTCTTTTACTTTGCGTATTTGTAAGTAAACTACTAAAAATTGATTGATCTTTTGTTGCAGAAAATGTTGATTTAAGAGCCATCAAAGAGAATCTTAGCCAAAAAAGCAATGCAACATACTTATTTTGATGATTTTTACAAATCTCAATTTTGATTTCAAGCCATTATAAGAGAGCGTGTGAAGCTTAGCGAGGGAATCTCAAGTTACTCATTTGAAGTTAACCTCATAATGAGCACCTATGATGTAGACATTTAAAGAGAATCTTGAATGTATGAGTGACATTGCAAAAGATATGAGAGAACGAAGTGCCAGAGGCATTGTAATAAGATCTAATTACATAATGAGATATACTCAAATATTGTAAGGTTGGAGTTCATGTTTGGTGTAGTAGCACCATGTTCTGTAAATGCCTTGAGTAGGAAAATTTGCAAACTTTGAATTTTGAAATGTAAACAATGTGAAAAAGGTCATATAAAGGTCATGTAAACAATTTGTACACATTTTTCTACAACTCGTGTGACCAAGCGGACTGTTTCAATACGTCCGAATAGGTATGTTTATGCTAGGCATGGTCCTCTTTCGCACCGCAACACATAGAATCGCTCTGAGCTATGTTCCACCGGATCGATCCCTTAAGGGTCCAAAGTGCAAAATGGCTGCAAACTTCAGCATGCTATTACTCGGATACCGTAAAACTTAGAAACTTCTCATCTGATCCTACAGAAATGTGTTGGGCCCCTCTAGAAAAACCTCTCTCGGTTTTGGCTATCTTGGACTGGTTTTCCCGTGGCGGCGGATTTTCACTTGATGGAAAAAGCATCAAATGCAAGCAGTGCAAAGTTGCAAAGTGGTGCAACTTCCATTTTGCAACTTGTGTGACCAAGTGGAATGTTCCAACACATCCAAATAGGTATTTTTATGCTAGGCATGGTCCTCTTTCACACCGAAACACGTGGAATCACTCTGAAATATGTTCCACCGAATCGATCCCTAAAGGGTCCAAAGTGCAAAATGGCTGCAAACTTCAGCATGCTATTACTTGGATACCGTAAAACTTATAAACTTCTCATCTGATCCTCTAGAAAGGCGTTGGGCCCCTCTAGAAAAACCTCTCTTGGTTTTGGCTATCTTGGAGTGGTTTTCTCGTGGCGGCGGATTTTCACTTGATGGGAAAAACATCAAATTCAAGCAATACAAAGTTGCAAAGTGATGCAACTTTTGTTTTGCAACTTGTGTGACCAAGTGAACTATTCCAACACATTCTAATATTTATTTTTATGCTAGGCATGGTCCTCTTTCACATCAAAACACGTGGAATCGCTCTGAGCTATGCTCCACCGAATCGATCCCTTAAGGGTCCAAAGTGCAAAATGGCTGCAAACTTCAACATGCTATTCTTGGATATTGTGGCACTTAGAAACTTCTCATTTGATCCTACAGAAAGGCATGGGTCCCTCTAGAAAAAATTCTCTCGGTTTTTGATATCTTGGAGTGGTTTTCTCGTGGCGGCGGATTTTCACTTGATGGAAAAAACATCAAATTCAAGCAGTGCAAAGTTGCAAAGTGGTGCAACTTTTGTTCTACAACTTGTGTGACCAAGAGGACTATTCCAAAATTTCCAAATATGTATTTTTACGCTAGGCATGGTCCTCTTTTGCACCGAAACATGTGGAATCGCTCTGAGCTATGTTCCACCGGATCGATCCCTGAAGGGTCCAAAGTGCAAAATGGCTGCAAACTTCAACATGCTATTACTTGCATACCGTTACACTTAGAAACTTCTCATCTAATCCTACAAGAAGGAATTGGGAACCTCTAGAAAAACCTCTTGCGGTTTTGGCTATCTTGGAGTGGTTTTCTTGTGGCAGCGGATTTTCACTTGATGGAAAAAGTGTCAAATTCAAGTTGTGCAAAGTTGCAAAGTGATGCAACTTTCGCTCTGCAACTCATATGACCAAACTAAATGTTCCAATGCATCCGAATAGGTATGTTTATGCTAGGCATGGTATTTTTTCACACTGAAACATGTGGAATCGCTCTGAGCTATGTTCCACCGGATCGATCCCTTAAGGGTCCAAAGTGCAAAATGGCTGCAAACTTCAGCATGCTATTACTCGGATACCGTGATACTTAGAAACTTCTTGTCTAATCCTATAGGATCACGTTGAGCCCCTCTATAAAAACATCTCTTGGTTTTGGCTATCTCAGAGTGGTTTTCCCATGGTGGTGGATTTTCACTTGATGGAAAAAGCATCAAATGCAAGCAGTGCAATGTTGCAAAGTGGTGCAACTTCCGTTTTGCAACTTGTGTGACCAAGCAGACTGTTCCAACATGTCTTAATAGGTATTTTTATGCTAGGAATGGTCCTCTTTCACACCGAAACATGTGGAATCGCTCCGAGATATGTTCCACCGGATCGATCCCTTACGGGTTCAAAGTGCAAAATGGCTGCAAACTTCAGCATGCTATTGCTTGGATATCATGACACTTAGAAACTTCTCATCTGATCCTACAAAAAGGCATTGGGCCCCTCTAGAAAAACCTATCCTATTTTTAGCTATCTTGGAGTGGTTTTTTCATGGCGGTGGATTTTCACTTGATGGAAAAAGTGTCAAATTCAAACTGTGCAAAGTTGCAAAGTGGTGCAACTTTTGCTCTGCAACTCGTGTGACCAAGCGGACTGTCCCAACACATCCAAATAGGTATTTTTATGCTAGGCATTTTCCTCTTTTGCACTGAAACACGTGGAATCGCTCTGAGCTATGTTCCACCGGATCGATCCCTTAAGGGTCCAAAGTGCAAAATGGCTGCAAACTTCAACATGCTATTACTTAGATACCATGATGCTTAGAAACTTCTCGTTTGATCCTATAGGATCACGTTGAGCCTTTCTACAAAAACCTCACTTGGTTTTGGCTATCTCGGAGTGGTTTTCCAATGGTGGCGGATTTTCACTTGATGGAAAAAGCATCAAATGCAAGCAGTGCAATGTGGTGCAACTTTCGTTCTGCAACTTGTGTGACCAAGCAAACTGTTCCAACACATCCAAATAGGTATGTTTACACTAGGCATGGTCCTCTTTTGCATCAAAACACGTGGAATCGCTCTAAGCTATGTTCTACCAGATCGATCCCTTAGGTTGGAGGAGTCTAAAGTTGCAAATTTGTAAGTTGCTTAAAGCAACAAATTTGAAATGATATTGAATGGCCCAGTTAGCACTCATTGCATCTAGGTGATGCTCACAAAGGTGAGGCACTAGGCCTTCTCGGGAGGTCACCCATTCCAGTATACTCTAGCTCAAGCACTTAACCACTAAGTTTTTTCCCCAAGGTTAAGCCCACTTAGCTTGCAACCCCATTTGCAAAACCTTCAGCAAGTATTGTGCCTTATGTAACATTCATTATAGAGCCCCTTTAGCTCATCAATTGATAAGTAGGAGGTATTTTCTACAATGTGTCAAATTGTGATATTGCTATTAGGATTCCATTGAGCAGTCATTTGTAGTATTAGATATAGCTCTAGCTTCTACAGTATTGCACATGATTGCAGACAATTTCAAAGATCTAGATGACATCAATAGTTCACATTACTCAAGAAGGATGAACATCTTAAAGACATTTGCAGAAATCAGGACAAGTAACCCTCTTGTGGACTTAGGGTTGCATATTTGATCTACAACAAGTTCCACCATTTCTTCAGTAGGATCAAGAACACACATGTAATGAAGGTGTGTTTGTAGCCATGAAAGATTATGGTTCAAACTATCCAGAAGAGTGGTGTTTTATCTCGACCAACCATATCTATACCATGGTTTGTTTGGAAACAAGGATGCGTTCTCTCTTCATAGGCATATACATTATTCCTCGATAAGTTCACACCAGTGTTACAAGACTAGGACTCGCCTCAGACTTGACAAGGCATTTTTTGACTTGGACTCGGGCTCGGAGCCTAGACTCGACAAATAGAAAAACCTAAGAAATTCAAAGATTTTTAAGGATTTATTACTTGTTTCATGCACCCTTTGATAAATAAACCTTAAAGACACAATAGCATCATCAAATAGAAATTACTATGATCCCATACACAAACATACATCAATCACATAAGTATAAGCACAAGTTTTAGCTGAAGGAAATAACACATTTAGATATATAAATATTGTGATATTGCTATCAGGATTCAATCGTGTAGTTTTACAAGTCAAACTCATTGACCCATGATTCATCAGTAGTGGTTCACAAGAACCCATCTCTCATGATAATGAATGGTTCATAAGGATGAAGATAAATATTCATACATTTCTTCTATCAGAAATGAGATAAGTGCTTGGTTTCATGAAGGTCATGAGACAACCATTAATGGGGAGTGGATACATGAAGAATTGATGGAGAATGATAATGGCTTCAGACCTGCTATAAAGGGAAAAAAAAATTGTTTCAATGATGCAAGAGGTTTTTGGTTTCACTACCAAAATGAGCCTATGAAGAATGCATGTGAAACTCCTTTTGACCTTGAGGGTGTTCTTACTCCATCTCAAGGATCATGCATTGAGGATGACATAGATCAATGCTAGGGCTAACCAATTAATAATTATACACGTGAATAAGTCAAACATGTACATGTCAATAAGGGAAGTACAAGTACTCAAAAACACGTAAGCCTCAAAAAGTATACACACGAATACATAGTATACACAAATTAAAACAAAGTATATGCACAAATACAAGGTATATGCATGAAAACATGTAAGCCACAAAGTATACATTCGAATGCACGTAAGTCACAAAGTATACACATAAGTTGTAAAGTATACACTTGAATACACATAGCTCATATCTATTGAACCATCAATTTAGAATGCAAATATGGACAGGCATCGATAAAAGATATTTGTATTAACCAAATAGCCATGTAGGCATACATCAATATATGTTGATATAAGTATGAAATATATGTACAAAATAGCCATATAGGCTTACGAGAATGCCATCTAGGCATACAATGTCAAATATGTCCAATAAAAAATATGTACAAAACTACCATGCAGGCATACAACAAAGGACTCTGGAATCAAAAGTCATTGCTCTCCATGCCCTAGAAATAAATTATTTCCCTTTCCTTTTCACTCGGATGGCGATAGGTCTGTCACTCATTTTTGCTATGCTCGTGGAGTGCTCCAGCTACTCCTCCTAGGGTTTAGTTCATGGTGAAGTTTTAACTGTTACAATAAGAATTAAAGACATGAATATATAGAAATTACATAATAAAAAATGATATATTTGACAAAATAATCACTTACAGCCATCTCACGATCTCTCTCCATGAGGGAAATATTCTCACACCCATGCTCAGGCGTGCTCAAGCCCTGTATAAACCATACAAATAGAAATTAAATTACGTGAATCAATAATGGTTTGATTTTTCACTAACTAACATCTATAACAACAAATGTAAATTGAAATTTACTAATTTGCCTCATACCTCTTGTGTCAGAGCCATCGGGGATTGTATAGCAGATGTCACACCAATATCCATTTCCCTCATCACATTTAGAGGTGTATCATCTCGCAACAACTGAAAATAAAACAACAAATTATTCAACGTAATCAACGATGTGCATGTATAAACTACACAAATCTATTAAGTACTTGATTCATTAGTTAAACTCTTTAATCTATTACCTGCGTGAAGGTTTGAGTAAATCCACTGCCACTGGGAAGTGTTCCATCAAAACCTCCAATATTAGTCTGTTCAACATCCAAAATTGCATATTAAATTACCATTCATAAAACAATGCCATTAACATGCAATAAATTTATAATTGTTTACTAGTTACATACCCTAGCAATAGGTGTACTACAGAAATAGGTTGGTGGGGGGACGGTGTATCCAGTCTCAACACTGTGACCATGCAATTTTATTAAAATCATAAAACATTTTTAGTTAATCTTGCATTTCAAAATCGAAATTTAATAAATTAAATTCAATGAACACATGCACTAAATTTTACCTGACTATCAATGCCATATGCCTCATGCAAAATGTTAGCTGCCCTCTCCATCTCCATAGCTGCAGATGGATCCTGTCTACCAGTCTCTTGAGGGTCGGTGGGGTCATGTGAACAAGTAGCCCCACAAGATTGACACACATGTGTCTGAAGGCCACCACTCGAAGACTCCCATGGATGGCGTTGTAGAATACGGCTAGTATGATGCATGACACTCTAGGTCAAAGTGCTAATTTCCTGTAATGTTTCTACGTCAGCACTTTCCTTCACGATAGAAGGCATAACAACGTGCTCACGAGGTGGCCTAGCGAGAGCTCGTCTACCTTGTCACGTAGGATCCGGCTGTGCACCAGGTCTATCCTGAGCTGACCCCCCACCTCTCCCCTGGAAATCCCTCATATCAAAATAATTTGGGATTTTGTTCAATATGAACTCAATGTATAGTTTCCTAAGGAAATATTGCAGGACCTCGCAATTGTTACACAGTGGGTAATCAAAGACCATGTACCACCTATCATAAAACCGGTCCCTAATCTGTCGGTGGTGGCACCAATGTATAGGAAACCTCTTTGCATTGAGGGTAAGATTTTTATTTGTGCGTGGGTCAGTGAATAATGAGCACAAATCACCTTTTGTAATTTTTAAATCCTTCACATCCTTGTATGATAGTTTATTTGCATAATAGTCCCTAGCCGCCTGCCTCCTATCTTCCCATCCAGTTATTTGTTTTCTAATTGAATCTACGTTTTCTAACATATCTTTCAATGAATTTTCTAGGGTCATTCTTTCTGTGGTTGAACCATTTGGATCACTCAACCTATTGATCAAATCCTCAATTTGTTTTTTGTTGTTCTCAATTTCACTCATTAAATTTTGTTGAGTGCCAGGAGGGGGTTGAGTGATTGATGGAGGAGGTTGATGTTGTGGTTGATTTTGATCTTGAGGATTTGGTTGGTCTTCCTGTTGAGGATTTTGAGGGTTTGCAGGTTGATGTGCATCTCCCAAAAATTCAAACAAATAGATATCAAATTCAACCTAAAACTAACAAATTCAAAACAAAAACCATAGAATCCTTACCTCTCACAGCTCCTCGTCATCATGGCACCATCATTGTGAAGAAATAGGGATTGTTGGTGAAGAGATTCTTCTCCTAGAACGTGAGTGCGATATTGTGGGGTTTTTGGCCACGGGTGCAACAAAAAAACCAGTCAAAATGCAAATGAGAGATTTGCATTTTTTTTTTCTTTTAACAGTAAATAACGCGAGCGCGTTATAACACGCTCGCATTATTTGTTTGTAGCTGTCGAGACCTAGCCTAGGCTTAACGGAGACATAATGGGAGCACGTTATAATGCACTCATGTTATGGTTTTCAAACTTTTTTTTTCAGGGTGTCCACGGAATTGCTACCCATTTCCATGCACCCGCACTTCTAGTAAGTGAGTTTGATATATATTATCAAATTTTTAGCCAAAGTAAGTGTAAGTTTCCACTGTGTACACTTGTCAATTCATTTGTGAGCCAGGATTGCATAAATAGGTTGGGAAAGTCATGCATGTAGGCTGGTATCCACTGTATGGAAACATAGTTATGTAGGACACAACACCATGCTCAGGTAGACTATTATTATGAGGGTTACCAAACCAATCTCTTAATTGAAGGGATGGCCATCTTACTAGTTAGGTAAATGTACAAGGGACCACAGTAATTCCATGGTTGGAGGAAATGTACTTGGGTGATACTCTCCCTCATGCAGTCGATAGGCGAGATTTGAGGATGCATTCACCAACAATGGGGACATCTAGACAATTTGTACTTTGTTTCATTGAGCTCTTGAAAGCTATGTATGTAATCATGATCTTGTATCTTTATAGAAAATTTATTTGGAAAATGAAATCATTACTTGGAATTATGTAATTAAAATTAATGCAATGAAATTTGAAATGGGTTTATTTCGAACATGCATCTTTGTTATTTAATTGGAAATTTATTATTAGTATGTGTTGGAAAACTTAAAATTTTCACATATGGGTTAAAACTTAGATGAAAATAATAGGTAAAACATTGGGCCTATTACACCAATTGCATTGTAGTAGAGCTCTCTTTTCTCTTGAAACTTGTCTTTGTCTACTTTCCCATTTGACACTCTTTGCATAAAGTGTTTGCAAGCTTAGTTATCTTAGGCATATCTCTCACTACATTCAAGTAGATTTGATCATTACCATATTGTCAAAATTGATGTGATCCATTCTCTTATGCCACAACCAACATTCACTAGATTGATCCAATAAGTAGATTCTTCCATTTGCCTCCTTTAGATGATAGACATTTCAATTTTTCTGTGTACCTTCTATAACTAATATTTTGAACCCTACCTTCTTGATCTCACAAGCTCTGGCATGAAATGTAATATTATATCCTTTGTTGCACATATGAATGACACTGAGAAGATTATTCTTCAATCCTTTGACATAGAGGACATCCTCAATCTTTTTATTTCTATCAATTGTTATAGCACCCTTTTCATAAATCTATGCTAACTCATCACCTCCAGACTTAAAAACTCCACCACTACACTTCTTAAGACTAATGAACCTTCCTTTGTCACCAGTCATGTAGTTTGAGCAACCACTATCAATCACCCAAGCATTTTCTTCTTCCTTTGCATGAAAGGAAATTCATACAACCATTGATCTTTCATTATCTTTATCAGCCTGCAAGGTACTTAACTTCTTACATTTTCCAATATCATCCTTTTTATTTTTCATAGCCATGAATAAGGTTTCATCATTTGAATCATTATCCTCATCTTCTAGAGAAAAACCTCTCTCCTTGGAATAGAGACTCCTTTTGAAATTCTCTCTATTGTTTCCATCTTCTGATTCTTTAAAAGGACATTTAGAAGCAAAATGACCAATTCTCCCATAATTGAGACACTTGAAAGGTAACTTACCTTTGTATTTATCAGTGCATTTCTTCAATCTTCTTACAAAGTTTGCTTCTAACTCATCAAAGTCATCATTCTGATCAGTTGTTTCATCTTCTATCCGTTTACTAGTTTTGAATGTTGCTTCCTTATTTGGAACACCTTTGTCAAACTCTCTCATTTCAAAGGTCGTGAGAGAACCAAACATTTTATCTATTGAATACTTATCCAAGTCCTTAGGATCCTCAATAGCATATACCTTCTGAATATAAGATTTAGGGAGAGATCTTAGAAACTTCTTCACAATCTCATCTTCTTTCACTTCTCCACCAAGACCTTTGATGCCAATAACAACTTCATCCACCTAGAGAATATAACTAGCAATATATGCATCCTTTATCATCATTAGGGTCTCAAATCTACTTTTGAAGATTTGCATCTTGGCTTGCTTCACTTTATTATCTCCTTCATAAATGTTGCTAAGTTTTCCCTAGACATCATTAGCAGAACTGCAATTCATCACCTTCAGAAGTTTTGAATCAGCTAACCCACACAAGATAGAATCACTAGCCTTGGCTTTGTTCTTATACAATCTAATCTCAACTGGATCTTGGAGTAGCAGGAGTAGGATAACCATCCTTGACAGATTTCCAAACACTAAACCCTGAAGAGTTTAGATGGCCTTCTATTCTTACTTTCTAAAAGGTGTAATTTATCCCATCAAACCTAGGACCCTTGTAAGATCCATCATGTGCCATCTTGGACCTTTTCTTAAGTGGTTAAGCTTCTTCAGATGAACTTGGCTCTGATACCAATGTTTGAACACACCCGGATACTAAGAGGGGATGAATTAATATATATCAAAACTTAAACCCTTCAGATCTTAAACCCTTCAACAATATGCAAATTCAAACTTTTAACATGATCAACAACTTATAAACAGATCAACAACACTTAAACAAATTTAAAACAATGAAAAATAAAGAAATAAACACACATGCACAAGATAACACCAAATTTACGTGGAAATCCCAATGAGGGAAAAATACAGAGAGAAATATTTCAATATAGGAAGCTCACTGCTTACATAATTATAATTTATTTTAAGGCTCACTGCCTAAGGAAGCACAACTCCCTGAAGGACTTGTAGGCTAACACACACAACATTATGGAAATATATAAAGGACTTGTAGTACTGCACAACCTCAATGCAATATATAAATTATAAGGACCTGCTGAAGAGACTCGTTGTCTGATAGTAGGATACATAAAAATATGAAATTATGTAAAACATATGTCAACAATACACTCTGTTGACTGAGGCGTTAAAGATCATTTATTTTTTATTTTCCACAAATCACTGCTTCATTCCATACTCGCACATCACACTACTCTAACACAACTTGCAACTAAAATGTTCTTTAATTTATATCCTCCACAAGGTCTCAAAACATCAATTAGGTCGGCCATAATAGAAGATAAATAGTGACCTCAACAAGTCAAACACAAAAAGATAATGTGGTCCTATCCAGGAGATAGAAGGGACCAAATAAAAAATTATTAATTTTTTCAATGTGATCCCACACAAAACATATGTTGGCGCACATCAACCCAAGTCAACAACAAGGAAATGTGTAGATGAAACGTGTAGCAAAATACTAGTCGGCCCAAAAACACATCTTCAACTAGAATTACTCAATGTAGTTCTCAACAAGATAGGTCAAGAGACAAATAAATCTTAACACAACCTCAAATGTTGGCACAAATCCCCAAGCACATAGTGCAAGCAAGAAAACAAGCCCTGTCGGTTAGACATCCACAAATTTCCTAGTGTTACCCTCATTTTTGGCCATTGAAAATTTGAAAGAAACTCCCTGTCGTAAAGTGCCATATTTCAAATATGCATATAAAGCTTTAGATATGTTGTTGAATACGTACCAATCTGTTGTGCCTATTCTTATTATACTACCTAAGGTTAAGGATGTTACAATAATAGATGTCTTCAAAAGGCTCAGTCTAAGTTTGTGCGAGGAGAATGATATCCCTTATTATATGATAAGCAATAGCCTGTGAATCGGTTTGAAGGAGCAGTGAATATAAAAAAAGGGGAAGTTAACATTTGGGATATATTTGCACACAAACCAGGGCGAGTCATGGTCTTTAGCAATCATAACATAGCCATTAATTAGTACTATTATTCCAAGGAGGACATCAAATCTTATGGTTGATGAATATAAGGTTGTAGATTGTTCTTTTCAATTGCATCGCCGAGTATCGATCAGCACAAACAAGTTGATTTCCTATTCTTGATGCAAACAATAGTTACACTCGTTTGCCTAAGCTAAGAATCCTTTGAGGATCTCTACATAGAATGATAAAGAGATATTATAGATTTGCATACTCAATGATCAGTGTTGATTGATTTCAAAGGTCACTGTGTTGTATTCAAGCCACATCAATGAAGGTAAAGTGAATATTCTATGGGTGGGAAGTTATAGAAACTATTCAAAATCCCGCCTCATTATTCAATCAACTAAAGTTAAAGTCAAGCGGCATTTCGAGGTGGTTACACAACCACCATCAAATCCCACTTTAGTTTCCAAAACCATAAGAAGTGTCACCCGAAGTGGTTAGATGAACTACTCAAAAGCCCACCCTCACATAATATTAACACCAAACTATGTGCTTCAAAGCTCAATTTGTTGATGGCGTGAAACTCACAGTATTGAGGTACCAACTAAAGCGGGTCCCAAGTGCTCGAGCGGTAGATAATGGATTACCTATACTATTCTTATGATGTGAGACCTGAAATATTTTTGGTCTTGATTCTTCGTGATGAAAACCATCGCTTTGAGCTCAATTGATGGATAAGTACCCAACCGGATACCAAGCCAATCAATTTTGAAATGCACTATCCAGTTGTACAAAGATATGTGTAAACAAAAAGAGGATAATATAAAATATTTAGAGATGGCGTTGGTATTATTTAAAAGGTATTGGGAAGGATTGAAAGGAAAATCAAAGCAAGAATTCCCAAGGACCAAATGGTATCCTCGAATGTTGGTTATTTCATCATCTTACAATTGTTTCCTCTATAACGTTGATGAAAAGCAAATAAGCTGACAACCTATCTTCGATTGGAAATGGCACGAAGGAGTATAGAGTTAGAGGTCGTGACCTTAATAAACATTCTTGGCCATTATCTCATATACATCAAGTAGAGAAAGAGAATGTCTCGGTTCTATAGCATGAAATCGGTGACTCCCAATGCAAATATAATACAATGATCATGATTTGGAAGCTGGTGATACTAGCATGCTCAGGCTTTATGTGAGATTGAGACATAAGGTAATGATTGTTATTTAGCATCATTGTTGAAAAAAAACCTTGGAGTGATCATGATAATAATGTTCATGAGTTTATATGCTCTAATTATAAACAACTCTTTTGAGACCGTAGTTTCCTGTTCCCACTTCTCTCAGAGTGTGAAAATGCCATTGTTCTGTGATTTCCTCAATTCAGACTCTCATGTTGGCAAAGATTATGAGATATTAGATTTAGATAAATGGGCATTGGTTTCCTATATGTCCTTTTAGCAGAGTGAAAGGTGAATGAAGCTTGGGCCATCCCAAAGCTTCTTAGTAAGCCTCAACTCTAGTGCTGAATTTTGAGCTGCTACAAAATGTGTTTATATAATCTTTTCTTTTTGTTGAAATCTCTAGGGCGTTGCACTCTTCTCTGTCTAATGGTATACTTAGTAACATCTTTGACAATAGAGACAAATAGAGAAAATGAGTCTTTCGAAGAGGAAATTGAAAAGACAAATCAAAATTACAATGGAATTATTTACAAAACGTTGAAGGGAGAAATACGAAGATGAAGAGACAGCCAAAACTTTTGAGATTTCATCATAGCATGGGAAACTCTTTAGAAGCATAAGAATCAGTTATAGAAAAGAACAGTTACCAGAATCGAAAGGGGAAGTTGAAAAGCTCCATTTTAATAAAATTATAATTTCTTGAAACCGTTACAATTGGTGGGGGTAAAATTATAAAATGGAATTAGCATTGTAAAGGGGGAATCTTTTGGCTATGAAAAAGGAGCCTCTTTGAAGCCTGGGGAATTACTGAAATTGACCTTTTTTTGTTATTCGCCTGGGAAAGTTAGGAGCAGTTTAGTTTTCCTCAAAACACATTTTGATGTGCAAAAGATTTGGAGTTTGTGAGCTTATATTTTACATTACAGGAATAAAGAGACATTCTTAGATCTGTGTGTTTGCCTATATTTCTTTTGATTGTAGATTTCCTTTGTGTCTTTGCAATCATCCTTTAAATTTAGTTTTTGTATATCAAATTATGGATGCATTTGCTGTTGAATCTATGAATTCTAGTTAAGTCATTTCTTGAGAAGATTCACTGCTCATTCTTTCCTAGTT
The DNA here is from genome assembly GCA_007115665.2 of Sequoiadendron giganteum. NCBI lineage: Eukaryota > Viridiplantae > Streptophyta > Pinopsida > Cupressales > Cupressaceae > Sequoiadendron > Sequoiadendron giganteum. The sequence goes on along the minus strand of CM021101.1, from coordinate 1,257,858 downwards.
ATCATTCATGGGTGTGAAGTGGGTGATCTATGCATCATCTAATTTACATTCTATTTATTTTATGCTCATATATCGTATTTGTATCATTTTTATGTGCAAATATTAGTTGCCTTTACTGCTTTTTGGTCAAAATCACAAATTAGTTTTATCTTCAGTTTTTCTAATTCCTTGAAAAATCATAAGAGGGAGTTGTACCTCTTCAATTCATAAGGTGATTGCTTTCTCAAAGAGAGCATTCATCTAGAGACGTTGGGAACAGAGGCACCTTTTCGGGCTAAGAGTCATCATTATCTCAAGGTGCCCAATCTATTTGCTAACAATTTTTTGGCGACTCTACTAGAGAAAAGATTTGAAGTACCGGTGTCTTCTAAAATTTTATTTTCTCAAAAATCTGAAGGTACCTCCCCAAGGATGGAGATTGGCAGATTTGCAATATGGAATGTGCTCATGAAATTTTTTTGGTAGAAAATTTCCAGTCATTCTTTTTAAATCTGCCTTATGGTATTGGTTTCAGCCCAACCATGGTGTGCTCAGTTTTGGCCTTTGGCATTGCCGCAATATTCAGACTTTCTTGCAAGTTCAAGAAAGAATTTTCCGAAGTTTAATGGAGAAGATTCACAGGTTGTAGATGATCACATTCGAGCCTTCACTGTAGCTTGTGAAATTTTGGGGGTAAGAGAAGAAAATGTCTTTGTCAGGTTATTTGTTGAATCACTAATTGCAGCTGTTGTAATTTTCTTTCAATCTTTAGAAGATGGATGCATTACAAATTGGGATAGCATGAAGAAGAAATTTCTTGGAAGATTTAAACCAACAGTTGATGCATGTGCTCTTTTATCTCAATTTCTCAACATCAAAAAAAAAAATGGTGAATCTATAAGGGAGTTTGTAGAAACGGTTTGACAAATGTCTACAAAAGATTCCTCATAATCTTCATCCAAGTAAAGAGTTGCAAATGACCATTTTCATTGGAGCATTATATCACGACGTTGGATTCCTCTTGAAGTGAAGTAAGGTAAGTGATCTTGAAATTGAAAAACAAGAAGTTGTTAGTATTGAAGATGATTTTATTTTATCTAGAGTGTGGAAGAAAGATAAAGTTGAAGGGTTTGCAAAAAATGGTATGGTTCAAAGGCATAAAAATTTAAAGTTTCAAAAAATGAATTCATCAAATCTCTTTCACCCTATAGCTGAATGTTCTAATCTCACAATTTTTTATCAAAGTTTTTTTCAAAAAAATGAAGTGATGTGAGGACTGAATCTTCTGATGCTAAAATCTATAATCTTAACTGTGAGATAGATGAAGATGATTCTGATTCTTCTAGTGATGAGGAAGATTACTCATCTTGTAAACAATCGGTAGGTATCACATCTTCTGCTTTGGCTACAATAAGTACTAAAGATTCATCTGTTGTTATAGATAGTCCAGTATTAAACAAAAGTGAACAACTATTGATGCCTCCTTATGCTCTAGAAATTGAAACTTTCAGATTTGAAAGTATTGATATACACTTATCAAATGATTTAGTTAACATGAACATGGAGGGTCAATTTTTAGGAAAAGAAGATGCCAGCAAGTTATCAGAAATAGAGGTATTCACTTTTGAAGATGTTAATATGCATTGTGTAGCTGAAAGTGGAAATAAAAATCAGTTTCAAGAAGTAAGTGAATCATCAAGCATTCTTTCTTTTCATGCGCAACCTGAATTTGAAACGTTTCAGTTCATTGATGAAGTTCATAAAGATAAGGTGGCAAATGATCAGGTAATTAATCATCCCCTTCTTGGGTATTTTCATTTTGAAGTAATTATTGCACAAGATTCAAGTTGTTCCAGTCAAAATTTTGAAACAATATGTGGGATTAATACCTACGAAGAAGGAATTAAGATAGATAAAGTGGTGGTTAAATCTGGTGAGCTTGTTGATATTGCAAATTGGGGCCCAAAATTTTTAAATGATGCAATTATTCTCACACGTAGCAACCAAGAAGTCTCTTTACCTCATGATATGTAAGTGGGGTGTCCAATTCGAGGGATGGTTTCTTTTTGTTCAGAAAATCAATTACAAACAATATTAAATCCGATGTGCTACATGCAGATTCTGGTGACCCTATGCAAGACAGTGATAATGTGAATCTTTAGTTGTAGAGGCATACAATAAAGAGTGGCTTATTGAGTATCAAATTTTATTCAAATAATTTTCACAAGATTCTTGTTTTATCTTTTTGATGGAAGCAGTCACAATTTTGCAGTTGGTTGTGCACACAATTTTCAATCACCCATCATTGTTTCATATAGGAAACTACTTCTCCCAGCCCGCTAATGGATTTGTATGATTAAATTGGAGGCCATTTGAGGTAGGGTCTTCCTACCATGTACATAATAGGAGTTTTTGTTGTGCTGGTAGTTTAGGTTTTTTCCTTTCCTGCTTTGTTCCATTTTTGGCTTGCTCTTACTGCGTCTCCTCCATGCTCTCTGACTCTGTAGACCAAGGGACTTAGCATTGGTCTACCCCAAAGCTTTTGGAGTCCTCTGCATTCTTGAAGAAAATATAGTCCCCAATTAGAGCCATTGTTACCCTCATTTTTGGCCATTGAAATTTTGAAAGAAACTCCTTGCCGTAAAGTGCCATATTTCAAATATGCATATAAAGCTTCAAATGCGTCGTCATATGTATCAATATATTGTGCCTATTCTTATTATACTACCTAAGATTAAGGATGTTACAATAAAAGATGTCTCCAAAAGGCTCAGTGTAAGTTTGTATGAGGAGAAGGATATCCCTTATTATCTGATAAGCAATAGCCTATAAATCAGTTTGAATGATCAATGAATATAAAACAAGGGCAGTTAACATTTGGGATATATTTGCACACAAACCAAGGTGATTCATGGACTTTGGCAATCAGAACATAGCCATTAATCAACACTTTCGTTCCAAGGAGGAAATTAAATCTTATGGTCGATGAATATAAGGATGTAGCTTGTTCTTTTCAATTGCACTAATGAGTATCGATCATCACAAACAAGTTTATTTCCAATTCTTGATGCAAACAATAGTTACACTCATTTTCCTAAGCTAAGAATCCTTTGAGGATCTCTACATAGAATGATCAAGAGATCTTGAAGATTTGTATACTCAATGATCAATGTTGATTGATTTCAAAGGTCGCTATGTTGTTTTCAAGCCACATCGATGAAAGTTTAAAGTGAATATTCTATAGGAGGTAATTTATAGAAACTATTCAAAATCCCACCTCATCATTCAATCAGCTAAAGTTAAAGTCAAGCGGAATTTTGAGGTGGTTACACAACCACCATCAGATCCCGCTTTAGTTTCCAAAACCATAAGAAGTGTTTCCTAAAGTGGTTAGATGAACTACTCAAAAGCCCACCCTCACATAATCTTAACACAAAAGTATGTGCTTCAAAGCTCAATTGCTCAATGGTGTGAAACTCACGGTATTGAGGTACCAACTAAAGTGGGTCCCAGGTGCTCGAGCGGTAGATGATGGATTACCTATACTATGCTTATGTTGTGAGACCAAAAATATTTGTGGTCTTGATTATTCATTAAGAAAATCATTGCTTTGAGCTCAATTGATGGATAAGTACCCAACCAAATACCAAGCCAATCAGTTTTGAAATGCACTGTCCAATTGTACAAAGATATGTGTAACAGAAAGAGGATAATATAGAATCTTTAGAGATGACGTCAGTATTATTTAAGAGGTATTGGGAAGGATTGAAAGGAAAATCAAAGAAAGAATTCTTAAGGACCAAATGGTATCCTCGAATGTTGGTTATTTCATCATCTTACAATTGTTTCCTCTATAACGCCGATGAAAAGCAAATAAGCTGACAACCAATATTCAAATAGAAATGGCACAAAGGAGTATAGAGTCGGAGGTTGTGACCTTCATAAATATTCTTGGTGGCTATCTCATATACATCAAGTAGAGAAAGATAATGTCTCGGTTATGTAGTATGAAATTAGTGACTCCCAGTGCAAATATAATGCAATGTTCATGATCTAGAAGTTGATGATACTAGCTTGCTCGAGCTTTATGTGAGATTCAAACATAAGGTAATGATTATTATTTAGCATCATTATTGAAACAAAACCTTGGAGTGCTCATGATAATAGCGTTCGTGAGTTTAGATGCTCTGATTATACATGATAATCTTTTGAGACCGCAGTTTCCTATTCCTGCTTCTCTCAGAGTGTGAAAATTCCATTGTTCTATGATTTCCTCAATTTTGGACTCTCATGTTGGAAAAGATTATGAGATTTCAGATTTAGATAAATTGGAATTGGTTTCCTATATGTCCTTTTAGCAGAGTGAAAGGTGAATGGAGCTTGGGTCATCCCAAAGCTTCTCAATAAGCCTCAACTCCAGTGTTGAATTTTGAGCTGCTACAAAATACGTTTAAATAATATTTTATTTTTTTGAAATATCCAGGGTGTTACACTCTACTCTGTCTAATGGTCTACCTAGTAACCTCTTTGACGATAGAGACAAATAGAGAAAACAATTCTTTCAAAGAGGAAATTGAAAAGACAAATCAAGATTATAATGACATTATTTACAAAACATTGGAGGGAGAAATACGAAGATGAAGAGACAACCAAAACTTTTGATATTTCATCATATCATGGGAAAATCTTTAGAAGTAGAAGAATCGGTTACAAAAAAGAACGGTTATTGGAACCGAAAGGGGAAGTTGAAAAGCTCCATTTTAATAAAATTGTAATTTCTTGAAACTGTTACAATTGGTGGGGGTAAATTATAAAAGGGAATTAGCATTGTATAGGGGGAATCTTTTAGCTATGAAACGGGAGCCTCTTTGAAGGCTAGGGAATCACTCTAATTGATCTTTTTTTGTTATTCGCCCAGGAAAGTTAGGAGAAATTTAGTTTTTCCTCAAAACACATTTTGTTGTGCAGAAGATATGGAGTCTGTCAGCTTATATTTTACATTATGGGAATAAAGAGACATTCTCAGATCTATGTGTTTACCTATGTTCCTTTTGATTGTATATTTCCTTTGTGTCTTTGCAATCATCCTTTAAATGTAGTTTCTATATATCGAATTATGGATGCATTTGCTGCTAAATCTGTGAATTTCAGTTAAATCATTTCTTGAGAAGATTCGCTACTCATTGTTTCTTGGTTATCATTCATGGCTGTGAAGTGGGTGATCTATGCATCATCTAATTTACATTCTATTTATTTTATGCTTTTTTATCGTATTTGTATCATTTTTATGTGCAGATATTAGTTGCCTTTATTTATTTTTGGTCAAAAGCACACATTAGTTTTATCTTCAGTATTTCTAATTCCTTGAAAATCATAAGAGGGAGTTGTACCTCTTCAATTTAGAGGGTTACTGATTTCTCAAAGAGAGCATTCATCTAGAGCTATTGGGAATAGAGGCACCTTTTTAGGCTAAGATTTATTATTATGTCAAGGTGCCCAATCTGTTTGCTAACACCTAGAAAACCAACTCAAAACAATATGAGACACCAAAGAGATCAATCATTGATGTGTGGACCACAAAGAGATGTTTTATGAAAATCCAATGACACTTCCAGATACTTCTTTCACACTTTCATGCCATAAACAACCACCACAAATGAAATAGAAATAGAACACTTCATCCCAGAAGCACAAAATACTCAAGCATGAGATGAAACATTACTAAACCAACTTGTGGAACACTTTATTACATGAAAAATGAACTGAGAAACTACACAAACACTGATATCATGTTCACCAAGCCATAGGAGTAGAAACATCAATACAAAGAAATGTGGAGCATTTTTTGGACCAGTCTAGACAACCAAGAAAATTGCCAATAAACTACAACTACCAAATGTTGGGGAAAGAAACAAGCCATCTTAGAGCGAAACATCTAAGAAGAATAGTGCCTTTGGTGATTTTCATTTCTTCAAACCACCATAAAGACACAAGCCACTATGCCATAAAGCGGAAATAGGCACAGTTGTTTCTTCCATTAATCCTTCAGAGAAAACTACATACAACTCAACCAGATTCAACACCAAACATAGATTCAAAATCACAAAATCAAACAACATGAAAGACAAACATATGAACACACAGATTTATGTGGGGAAAACCCTTTCGAATAAAAAACCCCACCCTCCAAAAGATCGAGCCATTGTATTATTAAGCAACAAACAAAGTTATAATACAATCTCAGGCTCATGGCCTTTACAGGAGTTACATCTTGTTCATCTGTAGAATACAGGAAATAGCATAGATTTGAAACCTTTCACTATTACAATATCCTCACACAACATATAGTGAAGATTCATTTCATTCACCATCCCACATGTTCAGCCAGCCTTTCAGCCGACACAGCCTCATGGCCTCTCAGGCTCACATCTTCTTAGTTCTATGTATCTCAATGTTCACGGTTACAATGCTCAAAGCATACCGTTCGCACACACACTTTGATTATTGACTGATCTCATCAATCACCAGTCATTCGACCTCCAAAAACCCCCGATCTACCGACCTTTGTCATCCTTTTCAACCAATGACAATCAGGGTACTAATTAACCCACTAACAAGCTTCACTGTCTCAGGTTGCATGCACCACCCTTGCAGCAAACATCGAACCGCCCTGCAATAAATTTTCACTCTAATCAAACCCTTGAGACAAGCGCCCAAGCTTTCGGTTGCTAGTCGTTGATTTACAACAAAGATGTAAATCAACAAATGAGATCATGCCATGTGTCGTGATGCCATTTGACCACTGCTTGATAGTCGAGCATATCGGTCAACCAAGCCCTGAGATCCATCGCTAGCCATTCATCAAACCTCCAAGGTTAGGTAGTCAACAACCCTACCGCTATCCAAGAGAAAAGCCCTCACAGTATGGCGGTTGGCCAAACAACTGTCAAACAACCAACCAACCCCACGTAACTGCCAGCCAACAAAATTACAGTCAGGAGAAAACTGCCTTTGCTAACACCGACCATCACCATAGTTGGGTCCATCGAGACATGCATCCATCGCTCATGAACTTCCGGGGCATCAAGGAGGCAATCTCCAATATTCCCTCGAGCCCACCCAGAATAGGCTTCTGATGCTTACACACATCTAGCACTCTCACACTTTGCATAAGTCTTTATTGGGACCCACAAAGCCACACGTATGTTGTTGAAGTAGTTTCGGGGAATCAATAAAGCATCCACCATATTCCTAGGGAGTTTCCCTGAAACAACGACACATGGCCGAAGTCGGCACACCCTGCATGAGTCACTCAGGACCCACCACACGAGGCACAAGACTAGCGAACACCATTGACTAAGCTGACATGTGTCACACATTGAGGCTTATTCCACCTGACTCAAAAGTTTTCATCGGTACTTGCCTCAAAAGAGTGCGGAACGCGATGAGCTTCGTCGGATCAAATTCATCACAGTCATTGATCAGGTTCATCGTTGTTTGGTCCCACTTCAACCACTCAACACATTATCGACATATCGATGGGACATGAAATGTCACCCACTGATATGAGAACACTCTGTCGAGAACACTCTGTCGATGAAGCCAAAGCTTGTCGCATCGGCACATTGGTGGAACAACACAAAGTCTTCCGCCGATAGCGATCACCTAGCCAATAAAGCATGTCACCAAGCCAGACCCATCGGGTTGTTGCTAGAACACCCCTAGGAGTCCCACCAACCAGACAGAGTCTCGATGACAAGGAATAAGTTGAACACATGCAGTCCTCAAACCAATGCAATACAAGCCATCAAGATTGAGGCATAATTTTCCAACAATCTCCCACTTGATGAAGACTTGTTGGCTTCCTCCAGAACCTGAACACAAGAATCTTCCACAATGCTTTCGTGCTCTAGCCAAGACACCTGCAGTGACATCCAAGATGTCCACCAGTATGGGCAACAGTTCCAACCATCCTTCATAGGAAAAAGGAACAAGCCCAAGAAAAAATGCACTAGTCTCTGGAACACAAGCATTAGATCCTTCAGACGACAAAGGGATCAGACTTCCACCACTCCATGATGCTCACCAGCCATACAAATGCTACACTACAAAAAATTCAAATCTCTTCGATTGTGAACACAAAATGTGAAGTCATTCTTCAGAACAAGATAAAACATCAGCTAGAACAACAACCAGGAAATTGACTGCTTCCATCCAACTGATCAGACCCACGCAATTGAAAATAGCACCCACAACACATGCTAATCCATCCAATCACCCATACCTCTAAGGTATCCCCATGACTAAACTCATGCCATCACATATCTACTCATCAACTACAGAATATAAGCACCATGTGCCAACCAGTCAAGAAGACCAAACACATCCAGGAGCTCCCACTACATGGGCAGTGTCTAGATGAATGCAAAATTGGAATGAGCGCATTCAATGCATCTCTTGGTTAAAATCACACCAAACAAGGTACCATCACAAGTGATCAAGGCATACCAAGTCTACCAATCACAGCACATAGAAAAGCATAACCATGTAGTACCCAGGAACATACACAATGATATGCAAAACCTGCAAACCAAACATGCCCTCCTACACACACTTCTAAATGCCAATTGTGTCAAGTATGATCTCCTTCACATCCCAAAAGAAAGCTTCTCAAAGAAGATCAAACTAGCCCATACACCTATCTCCTACCAGTTCTCAAAAGCACAAGGAGATACACTATGTTGTCCACCTTCCACTATGAATCCTCCAGAATCTTAAAATAGCAGTTCAAGATCCATATCGTGAAAGAAAGCATAAAAAAACTCTGAAAGATATAATGGGAAAACACCTCTCAAAAGAACTTCACTGCCAAGCAGACCAAGAGTGGAAAAAGAAAATGCTCCTCCAAGATATACAAGCCACCATGACTCATCCAAGAGCAATCTCCTCATTGATATTTGTTGAACTCATGTCCAACCAAGGTGTAGGCTACTCGAACTTTCAACTTTAAACAACACCACAACCTCACCTTATTCTCCATGTATCCATGAGCACCAACAACTGATCATCTCATGCTAAAATCCAATCTGCATTACTACAGTTGACAAGAAGTTCTCTAGCATATGACCAATGCACTCAAAACACAGAGAAATTACCAGACCATTGTCAAAGCTCCAAACATCTGAACCAGGAACTTGTCATGACATCATGATCTACACATCCCCCTTAGGAGATACCATGCTTCAAGTGAACAAACTATGGTATCAAGAGCAATGCAAACATGCCAAAACTCTAATGCTCAAGCAAGAGTATACATGGCATCAAGCAAACAAACTCTAAACCAACATCACCTGTCAAGCACCACCAACATCTCGGCCAATTCACAAGAGTCCTCCATGGCTCCGAGATGTTGCACATCCTCAAGTAGTGTCCATGCAGATACAAAAGAGCTCTTCTGCAACAACATGATCTAAGAGTCCCTCCTAGTAACATCTGCAACACCAAAGAGGATTATTCACCACCAAGTGATGAATCCACAGTCACTACTAAAGCTCCCACTGAACCATGACACTGAGCTTTCCAAACATCATGACCAAACATCTACAAATTTGAAAAGCCTCCAAGTACAATCGAAAACATGTCTATCTAAAAACAATGCCAAACAACACCAAGATCTCCAAACCATGTAGACCACACCATCACTATCAAAAGCTTACACTATAATGTGTACCAAGCTCTCCATGACATCGTGATACACATGCTACAACTTCTCATAACCAACTATTCAAGTACTCAACGCTATCCATCCTGTCATCTCAAAACAACCACGCCAATGCACAAGTGACCACAGATAAGGCCAGCTAACAGATTTGCACCACCACTGAAGCAAGCTCGTGGATATAGATAGTCCACTTCCAAGTTATCTCACTGCAGCCAATGGGTAGCTAATCCACCAATTGCATAAATTGAAGATTAATCACACCAACAGTGCAAACCCATCATCACAAAGGAAACTGCAAAACTAAGATCTCAAAGAGAACAACAATGTAGACAAACCTGACTCAAACACCAGATCAAAACCAAATCTGATTTTCCAATCATGTCCACAACTCAAGCACCATAGTCTAGGAAACCAACAAGCAACACCACAAGAATGTTGAGTGACAAATCATATACCAACACTCCCATATAGAGAAGACATCACACCTTCTCAAACCATGTCAAACTACAACTATCTCATCTAGTCACACCCCAAAAGCCAGGGTCTAGGAAATAGTTTAACAATAGCTCCACAAAACCACAAGTTTTCCTTGACCGTGCAAAACCACCGTGTTTCCAAAACACCCATGCACATCCACATCCACTGCTCATTTGGATGACCCAAGAGTCTACACACAACCATCATGGTTAACCAGAACAATGAAACTAACATGAATATGCACCATAGACTTTTTAGGGAAATCTATAGAAACCCCTTCAGAAACAAAAACATGAAACTGAAATATGCTAGTACAAGATACAGGTAATATAGGAACTCCAATCCCATTTCAGACCAATTCCAAAACCACACTCATGCACAAGCATATGAGAGAGCCAGGCTATTCAAAAGTTTTCAGATCACCTAGAGATCAACTTCATAGCCTTCATGCAATCAAGGTAACAGAGAAACCGCCTTCAGTGCTAAGTCAAAACACCCAGCACAAGCACAATAATCTATGGCTGAACAATAGTCCAAGCAACTCCATACTGCCAGGAAACCTGTCACACAGACACCCAGTATGAACCACGCTCTGCTGCAACACAACCATAAGCATAAACTCACACCCCTTGCATCAGGAGCATTCGTTGCCAACCAAGAGCCGCATACCACATCATCACAATATGATCAACTCCACATTCTCCAGCGTCTTTCATGTTGCGTGTTGTCTCAAAAGAGAAAGGACTTTTACTCATCAAAGGATCAAACATCAGTTGATTCCTCCAGATTTCCTCAAGCCTGATAGACTAATAAATCTTCACAGGAGAAATACCCAGAACCAGCATCCAGAAGAAGGCTCTGATACCACTTGTTGGTATCATGAACAAGCCTTGAACTCCTTTAACCTGCTCTGATACCACTTGTTGGGGAAAGAAACAGGTCATCTTAGAACGAAACATCTAAGAAGAACAATGCCTTTGGTGATTTTCATTTCTTCAAAACCACCATAAAGACACAAACCGCTATGCCATAAAGCGGAAACAGGCACAGTTGTTTCCCCCATTAATCCTTTAGAGAAAACTACATACAACTTAGCCAGATTCAACACCAAACATAGATTCAAAATCATAGAATCAAACAACATGAAAGACAAACATATGAACACATAGATTTACGTGGGGAAAACCCTTTTGGGTAAAAAGCCCCACCCTCCAAAAGATCGAGCCATTGTATTATTTAGCAACAAATAGAGTTACAGTACAATCTCAGGCTCATGGCCTTTACGGGAGTTACATCTTGTTCATCTATAGAATATAGGCAACAACATAGATTTGAAACCTTGCACTATTACAATGTCCTCACATGACATACAGTGAAGATTCATTTCATCTCACCAGCCCACACGCTCAGCCAGCCTTTCAGCTGGCATAGCCTCGTGGCCTCTCAAGTTCACATCTTCTTAGTTCTGTGTGTCTCAATGTTCACGGTTACAATGCTCAAAGCATACTGTTCGAACACACACTCTGATTAGTGTCTGATCTCACCAATCACCAGTCGTTCGATCTCCAAAAACCCTTGATCTACAAACCTCTATCATCATTTTTAACCAATGGCCATGAGGGTACTAATTACCCCATCGACAAGCTTCACCGTCTCAAGTTGCGTGCATCGCCCTTGCAGCAAACATTGAGCCGCCCTGTAATAAATTTGCACTCTGATCAAACCGTCGAGACAAGCGCCTAAGTTTTTGGTCGCTAGCCATTGATTTACAATGATGTAAATCAACAAATGAAATCATGCCACGTGTCGTGACGCCATTCATCAACCACTTGATAGTCGAGCAAATCAGTCAACCAAGCCCTGAGCTCCATCGCTAGCCATTCGTCAAACCTCTGAGGTTAGGTGGTCAACAACCCTACTACTATCCAAGAGCAAAGCCCTCACGGTATGGAGGTTGGCCAAACAACCGTCAAACAACCAACCAACCCCGCATAAACGCCAACCAACAAAATCGCAGTCAGGAGAAAACCGCCTTCGCTAACACTGACCATCGCCGTAGTCGGGCCCACTAAGACACCCATCCACCACTCGTGAACTTCTAGGGCATCGGGGAGGGAATCTCCAATATTCCCTCGAGCCCACCCGAAATAGGCTTCCAATGCTGACACGCATCCAACACTCTCACACTCCGCATAAGTCTTTATCGGGACCCACAAAGCCACGCGTACATCGCTGAAGCAGTTTTGAGGAATCAATAAAGCATCTGCCATATTCCCAGGGAGTTTCCTCGAAACAATGACACATGGCCAAAGCGGACACACCCTACATGAGTCACTCGGGACCCACCACACAAGGCACGGGACTAGCGAACACCGTTGATCAAGCCGACAGGTGTCACACACTGAGGCTTATTCCGCCCGACTTAAAAGCTTTCATCGGTACTTGCCTCAAAAGAGCGTGAAATGCGACGAGCTTCGTCGGATCAAATCCATCGCAGCTGTTGATTAGGTTCATCACTACTTGGTCCCACTTCAACTGCTCAACACATTATCAACATATCGATGGGACATGAAATGTCACCCACTGATATGAGAACACTCTGCCGTTGAAGCCAAAGCTTGCCGCATCGACACATCGGTGGAACAACACAAAGTCTTCCACCGATAGCGATCGCCCAGCCAATAAAGCATGCTGCCAAGCCAAAATCATCAGGTTGTCTCTGGAACACCCCTAGGAGTCCCACTGACCAGACAAAGTCTCGACGACAAGGAATAAGTTGAACACATGAAGTTCTCAGACCAACGCGATACAAGCCAGCAATATTGAGGCACAATTTTCCACCAGAAGCCTCCTTAGCAACACTGGTGACCAGAAAAAAATAGGAGTGCAACATCCACAAAACATAAAAATTGAAACCCAAACTGCAAGACCATATCTTCAAAGGCAGAGGAATATAGAGCATTCTCCCAAACAGTCTTCAACACAAATTCCTATAGTAGAAACTTTCAGCAATATGCAGAGACCAAAACTTCCTTTCAAAAACACATACTTCCATCTCGAACAATAGGAGAGAGCATACACCATACTAGAGATCATCAACAAAATCTCCCTAACTTCAACATTACTTTTAATCTTCATCTTAATGCTTCTAATCCCCATCTTAATATATCATCATGATATCGTCTCTATTGTCAACAACCATACACAATACAATTCCAGTTGTCATTAAACAAGGCATGAAATCCAACCATGAAAATCAACAACTCCACTGTTAGCACAACATCAATGACAACCCTAATTGAGTGTTGACATCACTGACAACCAATGCCCAACATATTTCATTCATTATTTCATACATAGTGACAAGGTGCAAAAATAATGGACATGAATTTGTGATATTTTATCTATCTAGGTTTTCTTAAGGTTAGTCACTAGTTTGTGATAATGAATTATGAACAATATGTATATTCCAATCTACTCATAATCTAACAAGGGTGGAGGGTATTCTCAATAAGATGTGATTAATCCATCACCAATATGGTCCATTTCCTACTCCATTGGGAAATATAATCAATAAAAACAAAGAGGAAATATATGCCAATAGGTAAAGTATTGACATAAGTAATTTTTTTATATGATAATCAAATATTATATTCATGTAATAGATATACTCAACAATTCATAACTAAAACTATAATCACCCAAGTGTAATAAATGAATGACGATTACAAAGAATTTGTAATGCATTAGATATTGTTACATTTACATCAAACCCTTATTATATTTGTTCCAACAAATGTGGCGGGAGAAAATATATATTTGTGACTATATATTTCCTTGAATGTCTACAAATATTCGTAGATACATACCATTTCTTAGACATATGCATTTCATACCCTTCCTAATTTTTAATAGATGCATTCCTTCATTTGTAGCTCAAAAATTCATTGTTTGATGCCCTCGAATTGACTATAAACCTTCCAAGCCCAAAAAATTGATTCAAAGAACAACATAGTAAATGAATTAGAATCTTGTATATATAATACCTTCAGTAAATTAACCTACAAAAAATTATGGGACACATGAGGCCAAGATACAACTGAGAAATGAATAGAAAAATTATTTGATCTTGAAAACTATGGCCAAGAATGAATCTTGCTCAAAGATGAACTACTTAGATTATGCAAGGGTAGAATGTAGATGAGGATCCATCTACTTACATTCATGCAACTTGTGTTAGGATAAGGTGACATTAACCTTGCAATCCTAAGTCACTTTCATGTGTCTCCATGATCCTTGAAATGTGTACTTGGACACTTATGGAAATATTGGACAAAAGTATTTAATAAAAATCACATATGACAATATTGTAATTGCAATCATATACGAAAGATCTAGTCATTAGTGGTAGTTACAAAGATTAAATTCAAGATTCCCCATCTTGGGCATCCAAATGGGATATGGAGAGTCATCAAGTTGAATATTGGACTTGTTTCTTATTGTATGTTGTTACATGTTGGGCGCTAGGTTGTGCATGTCAGCCACCAACAATAATGAGGTGTAAGATACTTTTAGAGTTAAAACTTCCTCATTGGTTGTAGGTGTATGATGTCCATGTCAAGACCATGTGAATATTTAATATTATTTATTAAGCTTACAAGTTTTCCATGGATAGAGGGCATACAGTTTTTGCAAGTGGTTTTGTTGCCTCTTGTTTTGAGATACCACAGTGATATTCTCATTCCATCCCATCTAAAATTGGAGACTTGAGTTATTAGATGCATAAGTTGTTTTGTAGGTTGAAGAAGTAACAATGTGTTGCCAAAATTTAGAGAGAAGTTATATTGATGCAACTCTATTAAAGGGTTAATACATGCTTTGGATCTCTTTGGGTGTGGATTTTTTTTCTAAAAGAGTTTCTCCATGTAAATTTTGTGTCACTTGTAGTTTGCTGATTTTATTCTATTCTTGAATGTTGTAATCACATAAAAATCTATTTGGGTCAATCTTTGAAAGTAAAATAATTTCATATTTTCATACACTTGAAGAAGTTTTTATCGCAGTAGTTTCACATTGTTTTACAACAACATGAAGAATAGTTGTAGCTCAAAGGGGTGGGTGAAGCATAGTGGAGGAATTAGTGTGTAAATTTATTTGATATTTATTTCACATATTTATCTACAATTTAAAATGCAATTATATTTTTTCCTTTGTCAAAGCTTTTGATTTTTCGCAAACAATGTCAAATTTTTGCAAAGTTCAAGAACTCGTGAACTTGGTGAAATTTGAAACTTACTACCTTTTCTCCTCTTTTCACTTCTTTCTCTTCTTCTTTTCATCTTTTTTTGTTAATTCCTTCTTTCTCTCTCTTTGTTGTATCCTTTTACAAATTGGCAAACTAAGTTGCATTTTCACAAAGTTCACAAACTCATGAACATTGTGACATGAAGAAATTTGCATGATTCTCAACTCTTTTTACTTCTTCATTCTTTTACTTATCACAAAGTTACACTTTTCTCATTTTGGCGAACTTTAGAACTTTTGTTGCACTTTGGCAAGGTTTGTGAACACACAAAGTTTACAATATTCATAACCTTACCATAATTTTCCCTTAGTTCTTTGATCTTTTCTTTTTTACTTTCTCTATTTTCATCATTACACCTTTTGCATCTTGTCAAACCATATTGCGGATTTTACAAAATTGTAAATTTTACAAAATTCTAAGTGGTATTGCAAAGTTTGCAAAATCACAAGCTTTGCAACATTTGAAACTTCAAACTTTTTTCACCTTCTTTATTCACTTTCACATAGTTCATGAATTCACAAACTTTGTAACATTTATAACTTTGTGATACAACATATTCTCTTTGTCACATTTTTTTGGGAGTTTGTGAACTTGCAAACATATACTTAAGAAATTGTAGATTTTAAAAATTCTCGACAAATAATCTTAATGTGAAGAAAAAACATACACAACACAAAAAGACATTTTGACCTATTGAAAATCTCTCAGATTAACTATTAATAATATACCAAAATAAAACAAGTGCACAAATAGAACTAACTTAAACGACATTATAGATTTGAATCACAACATCCTACACAAATAATACACAAAAGAGCAATTCCTATCCAAATATAAAGTCTTAACAAATAAAATATAATAAAACATGAAACAAAATTATAAATTGTTATTACAAATTAACATGTTACAAAAATAATATTTTCGTAAAACATGACAAAAGTGCGTAGATCCCCACAAACTGCCATGTACATAAACCAAACGAATGACGCAGGGAAGGAACCCGAAAACTCATAAACAAACAGATCAATCCCCCAAGATCTCTAATGTTAGACCTTTCTTTTTGTCCTAAACAGACGACAGAGCTGTCCAACAAGAATAAAATTCAAGTGGGCTACTTAGACGAGGGGAAAACGCCTTATCAATAAATGTCATGATGAGATCCTACCTGAATTGAAAACACTATCTGCAACCGGTCAAATCCGGTCGACGCTCTACAGTAAACATAACGTGACTTGCTGTTGCTGATAAACCAATGAAAAATATGGAGAATTATGATGATTTTAAAATAGTACCTTCTATCGACTAGTTGCGAAGAACTTTAACAGGAGTATGTTTTAAGAATTATCATTTGGGCAGGTTTCGAATCGAATCCTCTTCTCTGCAGTTCATGGTAGAAGACTGCGAAATTATACTCATTTGCAGCTTTCTATGGAATTATCAGGTGTTAGCTTGAATGCGCTTACATATGTTGTAGCACTCATAGGGCTTATCTGGTTGGGGGTAAGCTGGAAGTGGAAGAATAAGAAACATCACCTGCCGCCAGGTCCTCCCGGATGGCCACTGGTAGGCAATCTCTTTGAAATCACACGCTCGAAACAACCATTTCAGCAGTATGTTCACAAACTCCACAAAAGATACGGTCCAATCATAACCCTCAGATTGGGTTTTCATCCTCTGATTATAATAGCCAGTCACGAGCTCGCTTATGAAGCCTTAATACAGAAGGGCTCCATCTTTGCCAACAGACCGCCTCTGAAGGGGGTCCTTAAGCTTTTCACGAACAACCAGGCGAGCATCAATTCGGCCACCTACGGCCTCTACTGGCGAACATTGAGACGAAATCTGGTGAGTGAAACTCTCAGCGCCTCTTCACTCAAGTCCTTCCGGGAGGGCAGAGAATGGGGAATGGAGGTTTTGATGGACAAGTTAAGAAAGGAGGCAGGGGAGGGTGCAGGGGTTGTGAAATTGATTGACCACTTGAGGCATGCGGCCTTTTGTATCCTCCTCTACATGTGTTTCGGGGCCCGGTTGGAGGAGAAAACCGTGAGAGATGTGGAGGGCATTCTCAGGGAAATCATTCTATGCTTGGCGAAATCGGAAGCGGACGAAGTTTTTCCACTTTTGGGTTTTGTTTACAGGAAGCGGTGGAAGCGGTTGCAGGGGATGCGTCAGCGCCAGGTGGGAGTCTTAATTGATCTTATTAACCGGCGCCGGGCGGTCTTAGCGGAGGGCATGGCGGGGGAGTGCAGGGCATATGTTGATACTTTGCTTTGTTTGAGGGTGGAGGGCGGAAGAGGCCTCAACGACGACCAACTGGTGACGCTCTGCTCGGAATTCCTCAATGCTGGTACGGATACCACATCGACTACCCTGCAATGGGCGATGGCAAACTTGGTGAAAGATGAAGCCATCCAGAGGACAGTGTACCAAGAAATAGTGAAGGTTGTGGATAAGGAAAGAGCGGTCGAAGAGGAGGATGTGCACAAAATGGTGTATCTGGAGGCTGTGGTGAAGGAGACGCTGCGACGCCACCCGCCAGGGCAATTCGTTTTGACGCACGCAGTTACAGAGGCGTGCACTGTTGGTGGGTACGATGTTCCGGCGGATGCATTGATCAATTTTTCCGTTTGGGAAATGGGTAATGATCCCCAAGTGTGGAAAAATCCTAACGAATTCAGGCCAGATCGGTTTCTGTGTGATGAAGTGGATATGACGGGAAGTAAAGAGATAAAGCTGATGCCGTTTGGCGTAGGGAGGAGAATTTGTCCGGGAATAGCGCTGGCTATGCTGCATGTTCAGCTTGTGGTGGCTCGATTGGTGCAGGAATTTGTGTGGGAGAGCAAACCGGGGGAGCCCGTTGATCTTGCGGAGGTGGAGGAGTTCACAATAGTTATGAAGAATCCGCTGCACGCTGTAATAAAACAGAGGAATTGAGTGAGTATTCCTAAACGGACTTTCCCAAATGTTTTCGCTAGCGAAATTTCATATGTTAAATAGTTTGGAGACATCCTCCTTCCTCACAAATATTGTAAGCAACGGTAATAAAACAGAGGAATTGATTACGTATTACTAAATAGACTTTGCTATATATTTTCGCTTTAAATTTTATATGTTAGGTTAATATTTTGGAGACATCCAAAACAGCAATAAAAGACTTTTCTCATGTTCTTATGCGGCTGTTTAGTTTATTTTTGGCTAGCAGTCACTGCTCAACTTATTTATGAGTTGTTTGTGGAGCTGATGGCCCCATGAATGCTTAATTTTTCTGCTTATTTTTTAGCAGCCAACTTAAATATGTATTAACAGTATTAATAAGAATTTGTACCCAAACAAAATTAGAAAAAGAAAAAAGAAAGCAAATCTTAAAAAAGAGGAAAAAAATTTGTGGACTTTTTAACAATATGCAGTTGCTGCTTATTTCCAAGTTCCCCCTTTTTTCCCATGGCTTATTTTCAATTCCTAAACAGTAGTTGTTCCATTAAAATAGGAAAAGATTAGATCACATTCACTGATCTATTATCAAGAAGAGAATCACTGAATGTGATCCAAAATGTTGATGTAAAAAATATAAACAACAAATCTAGAAACAATCTTTATTTTAAAGATTCAATAATTATATAAAATTATATTTTTGCAATTAGATTAAAAAAAATTGAATTATGTGATGACTGTTAGATTAGATGATATATAATATTAGTATAGATATATTAAATACATTTATTTTAAAAATGTTTGTATTTATTTTAAGAGTTATTTTATTTATTACATAGACACATAAATTTTAAAAAATTATTGAAGAATTATTTTATTTTATTATATTTTTTACTTAATTCTTATTTGAAGATTTTTTTTTTTCCCTATTCAATTTTTTTAATTTTTACAAAATGATGACCATTTACTTCATTTGTTTTGTTTTTAATTTGAAAATTGTGGTAAATATTTAAAAAGTTTAAATGTATAACTAAAAAAATAATTGTAAGTTATGTTTTGATTTATATGTACACAATCATGACATGATGCTCTATGTTTTGTTGTCATTGTAGAATGCCTATCAACATAATTATAAGAATAAACAATTTTTAAATTTTTAAAAATCAAATAATGAATGTATTGCTAATCTTAAACTTGTAGAAAAAATATCATGGTCCTCTCTTACATGGACAAGGACTTAATGATTTCCCTCTTTTTATGTAACTTTAAAAATTCATAAAAGAGGACAACATCTTGATATTTCCTAAAGACTCTTTAATGTGGTTGGTTTTTAGCAAAAAAAAAAATGGTATTTTAATATGTTGAGTTATAGAAACTAGAGCTAGCTTAACTCTCTTGATAATTGTGATATAGTGTTTTCTTTTTGGAATTGGAGCAATTCAAGGGTGTCATCTTATGGATAATTGTGATATAGTGTTTTCTTTTTGGAATTGGAGCAATTTAAGGGTTTCATCTTATGGTTCAAATTTTCCTTCCATTGCTATTATTTTGGTCTTTTTTTTTAATATTTCTTCTTCAATTTCAAATTGTCATTATTTGTTTTCCTTTAAGCAATGTTTCTATTATTGTGTGGTCTTACTATTACTATGGGCATGGATTTGCTATGTTATATAGGTTGGTTTGGGTTATTTCTATTTTAAGATAATATGGAATCTTGAATTTTTTTTTTGTCTCTTAACATCAATAACTTACCTTCCATTTTATAATAAAAATTATTGGATGAAAAATATGTGATTTCTAGGTTCTTTTGAGATCTCCATGTTATTCAAAATTTTAGCTTTTCTCTCTTCTCTATCAAGATTCAAAATATATCTTAATATACTCTTATCCTCCTATTATGGTGATATACCTCCTCTCATTTAGGATGACATTGATAGTATGGTTTTTGGTATCTTGTTAGTCTTCTTAATCCCCTATATCATGGGTATACTTATTATTATGCTCATGAGATCTACTTGGACTTGTATCATTCTATTATTAATTGCTCATGGTGTCTTGACATGCAAGATTTGGTTACCTTGAATCCCACTCATTCATATGTGCATATGTTAGATCAAATGAATTAGATTTCTAAAATCATAGGTAGATATAGGAGTAGGAACCATAATATTAAGGTGGAACCATCACATTGTCTTACTACTCCTATTGTTGTAAGTGGGGTGTTTTTTTTAGTGTGAAAAGTGTTTTTAGCTAACTAGTTAATATCCTACGTTTTTTGTCATTTTCACACTACACTTAAGCTCAATTTGATAATTTTTTTACCTGTTATTTCACCTCATGTGGAATCTACATGTTTCCTCACACTTTTCTCTAGTTTTCCACTTTAGTCTCACATTTGGAGTGGTAGTCAAACTTTCATTCCTACCTTTTTACCTCATTGTCCTTGCCTTTATATGCAGAGATAATTTGTATATGATAATATTTTATCTTGCATATTCTTGTTTATGACATATTTGATCTTGGCTACTCCAACATGGTACCAAAGCCTCCTTGTAAGTCTATTCCCAAATAATCTTGAATTTATAATTTTGTTATGCTTATTTTCAAATGATGCATGTCATAATAGAGAAAAAATAGCCTTACAATTGTGCTTAGAAGGCCCCAAAGCCTACATTTTGATATATGAAAAGTGTAGGTTTTGGAGACAAATATTTGTGTGTTTTTGGAAGCATCTTAGCTTTTGTCATTAGTTCCACATTTTATCCAATGGTTGTATTCTTTACTTAATAATCGTTGATAGTTTTTTCTACATAGGCCCTATGTAATACCATTTTGTAGGTGTAATTAGTCATTACCATCAAGAGTTCCAAACTATAGTTTTCAATGAAAATCTAAATTACAAAAACCTTGGTGACTTTGAATTTTGAAACATCATCAAAACTCTAAACTCCAATATGTCTACTATAAACTATTGCAAGCTCTTTACTTCTCCACTATGAGGCATAGCTACACTTTGTTAAAGCCTTTTGGGTTTCATAGTTTTTTGAGGCTCCAAACCTTTGACCTTTGATTTTTTTTTGCAAACTTCTTAACACCTTTTGTACACTCTAAAATTTCATGTTTTTCCCCATCTCTAAGATCTAATTGGATTTTAGCCTCTAATGCATCTTTGTAGTGCCTCAACCCTTGAAGATCCATTATAGAGTTTTAAACTTTTGGGATTTAGCATAAATTTTGGCTTAAGATCTTTGTGTGTACAACTACATATGCTTAAAGGATAGGATCTAAATTTAGGCACTTATATTTCCTTTTTACAACTACGTATGAGTTGAAAATTCAATACAACCAACTATTTAGAGGATAAAATATCATTTTATGATGATTAAAATAAATTTTTACAATTACCATATATTATCAACATTCCTAGGTTGTAGGTCCACACATGTGGGCCCATTAGAAAGAGTTAGTAGTTTGATAAAGACCTTGGAATCATGAAAATAAGTATGTAATGATGAATAAACCAAGACACATGAAGACATCCTAAAAAGGCATGATACCACATTTTGATTAGGTTCAACATGATAGTTTTCTAACAAGACTCTAAACACCTTTTAGCATGAACCCAAAGGAATCAAAGGTGACTCAAAATCCTATGCAAGCATGACTCATCCCACAAATGATAGGCAATGATCACGAACCCATATGAATAAGGAGGGTCAAATCACTCACTTGATACAACAAAGTGCACTTACGCATCCATCAAGGCAATTATGACCTAGGCCAACTTGAACCACCAAGACCAAACCAAGATCACTAGACTAGCTAAAAACTAAAGGGGATAGAAATAAAATCAAAAGCTCAAATCAAAATGGAGGTCCTCATTTTTCTTGTGCAATCATGGGGCATGTGTAGAAGGTACAATAGGATGCCTTGTGATCCTAGGATGATGTTGTAGTAGTGTACTTTATACTCCTAAGACTTATGATTTTTGCTTATCTTTATAATCTAAATAACCTCTCAAGTGCTACATAATGTGAAGTGCTACATTTTAATATAAATTAATAAATTGAAGAACTTATACCTAATCAAAGTGGTTTTTTGATCATGGATGAATTGGAAATGGGTTAAGAAAGTTATAGTTCTAATTTGGAAAAATTATAACTTGAGAGGTAAGGAGATAGAGATAGAGATAGAGATGGATGTGGAGAAGATGCAGATGGAGAGGGAGAGTGATCCAAAATAGTCCAAGGATGTTCCAAAGCAGTCCAAAGATGACAAAATTGAGAAAAATTAAAAAGTCCAAATTTTTGGATTTTTTTCGACATTTTCTAGGTTCTAGTACAAATCGTGTTTTCGGAGGTCTTTAGAGTAGAATTTGGGTTCAAAACTTACGTCGGTGCTTAAAACTTGGTTGTCGGAAGCACTATTTTTTAGGGACTAAATTAGTACTCTTGGAGACCTTTCCAACAGTGTAAATGGATTTGAATTCCAAGCACTGAGTGGAAAGTTATGACCCCACCAAGTTGGGGTAAATAAATTTCTAGTTTTTTGAAAAAAATTATAATTTTGTTTGTATTTTCTCACAACCAGCTATTCATTTCGAATTCCTAGGGCTGTGGTGACTTTTGGCATTCTCCATTTTGTATATACTCTTGCAATTTTAAATAAAATGATGATTTGGAATGCATACAACTCTTTCTATGAGTTTGTAGTTGTATCCAAATTGAACACAATAACATAGGTTTCTTTTACGCTAGATATTGTTAATTGAATCCTCACTTCGATTCATATCAAAGAGGGAGACACAGAGATAAAGAAAGGAGAGACATAAGAAGATATATGAAAGAGAAGTATATAGAGAGGGAGAGAGAGGGAGAGATGGAAGGAGAGAAGAGGGATAGATAAAGAGAGGGAGATGATGAGAAAGGGAAAGAAAGATAAAAATAGAGATAAGAAGTGATATAGAGAGAGAAGTAGATAGAGGGAGAGATAGAAGGACAAGTATAGAGATATATGGGGAGATAGATAGATATGCAAATATAGATATAGATGTAAATTTATAGGAAGAGGGAGAGGGAGATAGAGGTATGGGGATGAATAGAGAGAGAGAGCTATCTAGAGATATAGAAGGAAAGATAAAATAAAGGTGAAGATGAAGATGATGAGAAATTGTTTGAAAGATAGAGGTAGAGAGAGATAAATATAAATAGTGAGATAGGAATAGTTAGAGGAAGAGATAGTGACATATAAAGGAAGAGACCTTGGAGGGAGAGATAGAGAGATATAGAGGGTGAGGTATATATAGATATATATAAATATAGATACATATGTATATGTACATATATATACATATACACTCATACATACACACATATATGTGTATGAGTATATGTATGTATGTGTAGCATCATAAATTGTCACCCTTGACAATTTCACACTATGTTTTGCTCCCCCCTAAGTGCATGGACCTAATTGTACACCTAATTTCCTAAATTATACATTCCATAGCCCATTTGGATAATTATCAATAAAACCCATGTGGAAAACCAATGCATACATTTAATATTTTGTCCCCGACACCTTAGATCCCACAAAGGACTAGGACTAAGTTGCCCTAGGTGACTTGGTCCCCCTATTTTACCTCCAAATTTTAATATGTCAGAGTCAAAATTTTATTATTTGAATTTTCAGTGTCAAATTTTGGCTATCAGGATTTAGTTTTCAAGAAATTAGAATAATTGCATATAAATACTTAGTCATTTCATCACTTGAAAACTAACTAGCATTAAGAGGAAATTTTGAAGATTAAGAGCACTATCAAGAAAGTCAAGAGAAGATTTATTGCAACAATTCAATATCAAAGCATTATTTAAAAGTCTATGTGAGTTATTCATGTTTATATTATCATATTGTTTGTGAGATCTAACCCTGTTAGGTCTTCAAGGAAACAACAATCAAGCCTTGAGGAGATGTGCATGATTTCAGTCCTTCGAGGAATCCATTTTTGAGTGGTGAGTTGCAATCAATTGTTGATTCATCATTCAAATTTATCATTTATCCTATATCCCTTAAAATGATAAGCTCTCTTTCATTGATATTGCCATTATGGAGGTGGAAACACCAACACGAGGTTTGATTGAGGAAAGCCCCTATATGGCACAACCTTTCCTCTCTCTTTGAATGTGTTAGATCTGAAA
Organism: Sequoiadendron giganteum; assembly: GCA_007115665.2. Classification (NCBI taxonomy): domain Eukaryota; kingdom Viridiplantae; phylum Streptophyta; class Pinopsida; order Cupressales; family Cupressaceae; genus Sequoiadendron; species Sequoiadendron giganteum. Next base: position 1,233,248 of record CM021101.1, on the reverse strand, counting down.
AAAATTGGGAGAAGTTTGAAGTTCAATTATTCATTGTTGCATTTAAAACCTACACCTTGACAACATAAAGAAACTCAGTTGTCTCAACACCCGACGAAGATCCAATAGTGCGACACCTAGGGAAAGAAATCTCTGATCTACCTCTAGAGGATTGTGAAATGAGATCTGAATTTTAGTCAAAAGGATATTGTCACTCTAGATGACTTAGTCCTCTATTTTCAAACCAAAATTTATATCACAGGTGCACAAAACTCTACTCGGTCTATTTCTAAATTTTGAATTTGTCTGACTTTCCAGATCTGTTGTTTTTACATCAAAATAGTTATTTGAATCATTAACCTAGTTAAATCATTACATTTCATCCCAAGTCCGGTCAAGGATAAGTTGACTCACCTTCCAGGTTGTAATTCGGTCTTATACCTTGTCCAAATTCATCAAACCCCTGCTACCTCAAACCCTCTAAATGAAATGTTAGGAAAGGTGCCTAAACCCTAGAGTGAAATCCTAGGGGTTTCCCCTTTCCTACATTTAATTTTGGTGAACTCAACGTGTTTGTATTATGAAACTTCTGAAATTCATCCTAGATCTAGGTTTAACATTGCATCGTTTTATGTTTTTCTTTTAGGCATTCATTTTTGCATCATAAAAAATAAAAAAAATGCATACAATATTGCATTACAAGTTGCAATCGGGTTACTTTTATCATCTTAGGTTAGATCTACATTTCAATTGCATTAGGTCATTTATATTTGCAATCAAAACTGAAAGTGTTCATTGCATTCATTTAGGCATCTTGCATATAGCTGAAAAAAGTGAAAAATTGCATTATTTATTTCAAAAAGGCATCAACATCATCATTTTTAGATGTTGGCATATTAGACTCAATCAATTGTTGCATCTTATATTTGTAAATTGCACATGAAATTGACATTTATTTCTTGAACATTTTATAAATTGTTGCATATTTTCATTTTGAATTACATAAGCATGAATTGGGTAAATTCTAGAAAAGTATTCACTTTCACACCTACATACACATAGAATGGCCTAATCACCCATACCAACAATTGACACCACCCACCATTTCACTACTTGAAATTTTTTACACATTACATAGTGAAAGTGATTTACAATCCGTCCCTCAACCTAGGAACATGGAGGAACCTATCAATAACAAACACGATGAGCCTTTACCACCCACTGAGTCTCTATCCCATGAGAAGAAAGTTACAAACACACCTGAGAGATTGGAATAGTGCTATGACCAAGGCTTTAGGATATTGACAAAACAAGGATGTGATATGCAAAACAAACATGAAATCCGTTATCTTTTGGAATAAGCACCATTTGAAGACATAAAAGGCATAGGTTACCAAGGTCCTCCACCTTTGTACATCAAAAATTTGATCCATCATCTAAACCACACAAAGTTCATGGTCCTATTAGAAAAGGTTTGCTACCCACTCCACATCCTTTATCCGAGACTAAGCGTACTTTAGCTACACTTTTAAAATTAGGATTCATTACACTATCCCATGTTCGTGAATGAAGAGATACTAAATGGAAGAATAAAAAAACATCCTATTGTGCAAATCATAGATTATTTGGACACATTATTTATGAATGTCATGCTTTGAAAAATAAATTAGAATAATTTGGTCCTTACATTGATAGAATTGATCTAATGATAGATTAAAAGTAAACACACTTTGCTACTTGCCATGTCCAATAGTTGTAACCTCACATGATGCTTATTACCATGCATGGGGGTATAAATTAATTTTTATGCAATCATATTTCATTTTGCAAGGTGGAGCATGTAATCATTCATTTATGGCTCATCTTTGTCCCTACACTTGGGGGGCAAGAAGTTGGATAGCCTTGCATTAGGTGTATTCCTTGCCACAAGAGATCCCGGAGTTAGATAGCCTTGCATTAGGTGTATTACTTTCCACAAGGAATCCATTTCTATCTCCTTAAAGTATTAGTGTAGAAAGTACACTAACACTTTAAGGGGGGTATATGGTCCCTCGCTTATTGTTCGCATAAGAAATGGTCCCTTTTTAGTGATGATAGCATACATCTCCTAGAAAGTGTGACCTTGTCGATTGAAGTGTGGTCTTCTCAATATATGTTAGTGTCTCTTTGGTGGAAATATTGGGCTTGGTATCCCTTAGGAGTGTGACTTTTCTTGGCATATGATGTTCCCTTTGATGGTAATACTACTAGTATTCCCTAAAGTGTGATCTTTTATTCCACAACTTGTCCTCTCTTGGTGGTGATGTCATGCATGATATTCCCTAAGGTGTGACCCTTCATGTATTGAGAAATTCCCCTTTGTCATTTTTGTAAAACACCTTTTGTGGTGGTGTTGTTGATAACACCCCTTGAGGTTTGGCTTTGTCTTGTTCATCCTCTTGGGAATTTATGTACCTTCTTAGGTGAGTTTGACATTTGTCCTCTTGGACGTTTATGCACCTTCTAAGGTGAGTTTATCTTTTTTCCTCTTAGAATTTTATGCACCTTCTTACGTGAGTTTTTCATTCATCCTCTTAGATGTTTATGCAATGTCTTAGGTGATTTTACCACTCGTTCCCTTGGGGGTGATCCCATAATATTGCTTTACAATTTTTGGCCAAACTGGACACTGAACTGATTTTTTCTAACTAAATATTCACTTTCAGACACCTATAGCGACTAAACCGTGATGAATTTGAAGATAATGCAAACTAGTGATTTGTGACATTTTGTTTGTAGATCCTAAATATATTTTTTTCAAAAATTTTGGAATCAGATTGTACTTCTTTTTCCATCTCCTTCAAAAACTAGTTTTTTCAGTAAACACCATTTTTAAGGAGTGACACTCATCGTATAACACAATTTTTTTTTTTCATGAAGGATAAAATTCTATTTTTTTCGAATTTAGATTTGTAACTATGATATCTAGTGCTTCCAATTGGTTTCATAGTGTTTTATTGAATATTTTTTCCTTAATCAAGTTTCAAAGTTAAACCAATTACAATTCAGACATAGGTGGATCATATAACACATAATTTTTTTTTGTATGTATCGAAATTCAATTTTTGTTTTATTGTTGGATCAAGGACTTCAATATCTAGTGCAATCATATTTTTTTAATTTTGGTTTTGATAATATTCTATTTTTCCACATGTGCAGAATAGAGAACTTGATTTTCGGTGAAAAACCTACATTCACAAAAAATAAAACATAAATATAATAATAAAATAAAATTTATTTAAATTATACTTTTTGGGAAGCTTATAATAAGCACTACATAAAAAAATAAAAAAATTAAATGAATTCATTTGATCCCCCAAAAGGTAAATCAAAAGTGGTTTTTTATCAACATTTTGATAGGTGTAAATGAGACTTTGTTATAGGTATGGTTTGATCTAAGGTGGTTTGATCAAACCCTCTTCAATTGGAATCCTTAAAATAGAAATTTTTAAGGCTTAAATCATTATATTTTCTAAAAATATGTGATTTCAGTAAAAATCAGAATCTCCCAGAAATTGTAAACCAACATTGTGGGATCACCCTTGGACATTTGTGCACCTTAGGTGAGTTTTTTGTTCATCCTCTTGGATGTTTATGTACCTTAGGTGAGTTTTTCGTTCATCCTCTTGGATGTTTATGTAGTTTTTCATTCATCCTCTTGGATGTTTATGTACCTTCTTAGATGAGGCTTTTTTGTCCCCTTGGACACTAAAAATTTGGCAAGATGGTCTATGGATTCAACATAACACAAATTTTTGGTTCATGGCCACCTAGCATAACACACCTTGCTTGTCAATGGAGCCATGTGTTTCATGAGTGTCTAGCATAATGTAGCTTGCTAGCCTTATGGAACCCATTATATTGCATGGAAACTTAGCATAACATAACTTGCTAGCTAGTAGATCCATATAGTTCATGAGTGATTTAACATAACACAACTTGCTAGCCCTCATGAGAGCATTCCTTTGTCTAACATTTATTTGAGGTATGACCTTTGGTATTTGAGATAAATTTAATACTAAGGTATCTTTTCCTTATTGACTTGAATTATTTTAGTACTAACCATGTGTTTGTGTTTTCTTATGTTTGCTTTATGTTTGTATTGTGTTGTGTTTTGTTTAGTCTATAGTGTTGTATTTTCATCATGTATGTTTTGTGTTGTATTGTTTCATTACATACATGTGTGTTCCTTTGTTCTTATGTTGTTTTTCCATGGGATCTTGAATCTTGGGAGCTTGTGCACTCCCCCTAGATTCATTGTCATCCTATCTCTTCAACATTTGGACAATTGGACCGCTCTTGATGGATGTGATTAAAATCCAATCCAAACTATCTTTGTTTTTTTGTTTCAATCTTCAAACTGTGATAATACATGTATATCAAGCTGAGAATGCAACACCAAAAACTTAAACATAGTATTTAATAAGAATAGAGACAACACTTTGTCATACACAAGGGAAAGTGGAGCTTCTAAAGCTTACATAGTCTTACAAAACAATAACGCAATGTGTGCGCAACAAACTAAATACCATGATCAATACCACAACTTTATTGGAAGAAAAAACAAAGGAAACATTACACAACAAACTTCTCTGTCAGTGACCAACACCACAGTTGACTTGAAACAAGAAGGCATTGATACATGGAAAGCAACACAATGCAATATGTGTTGTTCATCTAGATATTCCAACTGTACAAGCAAAGGCCAATCCTATGTTCCTTCATCATCGTAGTTGTTCTACCTCCTTTTCCCCTGCTCTTCAATCCATAAAAACTACTTCCTTCTATGCCTCCTATAATTGACTCTTTCTTCCTATGCCAACCCTCCACCCAAACCTATCAATGCTCTTTGATTTTCTCTTCAAAACTAAATTCTATAACTATTTTCTCTCCTTTTTCTCTACCATAGTGGATGTGTGACTAATTTGTTTTGTCATGTACCACTTACCTTGAATTTTGGAGGTTGATCCAAGGCCTAATGCAACAATTTTCCTATTGTACAATTTACCTTCCGTTTCAAAACAAAAAATTGGCACAAGGGCCCACAAACCAAAAACACCACAAAAACAAATAAAAACAAAAATCTCAAGAGGGACGATGCTCTTGCATCAAGCTCCCTTGGAGAAAAAAAAAATCATGAGCTCCTACTCATGAGGTCATCAATGTGATGACCATAAGTGGAGATATCAGTAGTTGATAACCAAGTGGAATCCTCCAAAGGATGATCCCTCCATTTAACCAAGTACTTGAAATATTACTTTCCTTGGGTCTTCTTCAACAACTGCTTCTCCAAGATACATTCAATATCAATCAGAGCCGATTTAGTCACTTGTTGTTCCTATATTGGAATCAACTATGTTTCTATTGTTTTTTCCATTTCCTCACCTTTGTAAGGATATAGATCAACCACATTGAAGATGGGCGAGACCCACATCAGAAGGAAGGTCTATCTTGTAAGCATTGGCAGAAAACTTTCTAAGAACCTTACAAGGACCGATCTTCATTTTTAGTTTGTTGTATTCCTCTTTTGGAAATCTCTCCTTGAGATGAGCCAAAATAAGATCACCAACTTGAAAATCTACTTATCTTCTCTTCTTATTAGCACACTCCTTGAGTTTCTCATTTCTTTCCTCAATTTGCAGTTTGACCTCTTCATGAAGGTCATCGATAACTTTGGCAAAGTCCTCTCCATCTGCAATTCTCCTTTCTAAATTACCAAGATCCCTGAGTTCAAATACACCCCTTGGATGCACACGATAGACAATATAGAAAGGCTCAAACATGTACTCCTATTTGAAGAATCATTGTATGCAAACTCAACCTATGCTAAAGCCATATCCCAATTACCTGGTGTGTTTCCAACAAGACACATCAACATGTTACCCAAACTTCTATTGACTACTATTTAACAATCCGTTTGGGGATGGTAAGTTGAGTTGAAATTGAGATGTGCACCAAACTTCTTCCAAAGTGTCCTAAAAAAGTGACCCACAAACTTAGTGTCTTTATCAGATATTATACTCCTGGGTATACCATGCAATCTCACCACTTATTTGAAAAACCAGTTAGCTATATTTGTTGCATCACTAGTCTTCTTCCAATGAATGAAATGAACCAATTTTAAGAACCTATCCACAACTACAAAAATGGAATCATTGCCTCTTTGAATTATAGAAAATCCTACTACAAAATCCCATAGTCTATGTGGCATAGGTAGTGATTGGTACAAACCATTTTTTTGACTACTACTGTTTGCATGCTAGCATACTCTATTGGAACACATTTGTCGTTGCACCAAAAGATCAAACTTTTAATGCTTGATACAAATGCTAGATATAAATAGATCCATGAGAGGCAATTAGTCCATGTCCTGAATCTGAAAGGAGATGTTGGTGATTAGTCCAACAATCCCCCCTTAGTGTCACTCAAGGGGATTCGAACCCACAACCCAGATATGATACCATTTATTGGAACATGTTTTTTCGTAGCGCCAAAAGATTGACCTTTTAACGCCTGATACAAACACCACAAATCAATGGATCCATCGGAGGTGGTTATTCCATGTCTCAAACCTAAAGGGAGATGTTGTCGATTAGTCCAACATACTTTACATCTCTCCACATACCTCTTCACATCCACCTGCATGTGAATAACATTATCAAATAAATAGTGATTTTGCAAGAAATTATTAAGAACATTATCTTTTGATATCTTCAAATTCTCTACTTTGAGCAATTGTCAAAATAGGTAAATATCATCTAAATAACTATCGATCCACAATGAATCCTTTGTTTCCAATAAAGGTTGTGTTGGAGGGTACAATGTCAATTGCTTCATTTTTTCTTCATTTGAAGTCACCATTTTTGCATACTTGCAATTAATAAAAGCATTAGTTGTGGCTAACCAAGGTCTACCTAAAATTAAGGGGTATCCCCCATCTTAAGTTTTTGTCGTAAAATCCTAAAATCTATGGGATATTCCCAAGACTCAACAGAAATAATAATCTCTTCAATCATACCTTTTGTCTTTACAAGGGAACGATCTGCTATTCATAAGACCATTGGAGTAGGTCTTAGTCCTTGAAGGGCTAGTTTCTCCTTAGTCTCAATTTTCATTACATTTATGGTTGCTCCTAAATCCACAATTGTATTTGGGATATCTATATTACCAATACGTACCTTTATCATTGGGCTCCCAAGATCTGCATACTTAGGAACATAAATCTTCCCCAACATCAAATCTGCCAGTTGTCCAATGAATTGTACTATCTTGGGGTCTTGTTTCTTTTCTTTTTTTCTCCCACATAGTTCTTTGACTACTCTCGTATACACTGGAACATCTCGAAAGGCTTACAAGAGAGGAATTTTAATGTTAACATTGCACAATTCATTCATGAAATCAAAGCCCGATTGATTTGTTTCTTGTTTTTTTAGTTGTTCTTGAAACCTATTAGGAAATGGGGGCCTTGGTTGTTCTTCAACTAGTTCTACTAGAGAATATTCTATCTCTATGATAGTTGGCCCTTGAAGATTCTTTTCTTATCTTAGTTGTACACCATCAATTTCTAGTCTATTGACAGGATATGTTGGATATCCTGTCACCTCATTACTGTAAACTAGTTGAGCCACTTTATTATTTGGATTGGGTGATGGTTGTATGGGAATAGGTGTTGCTTTCGATGGTTGGGTTGAACTAGATGATGATGGAACAAGTGGTAAGAGTTGTTGGGATTGTTGATAGGGATTTATCGTGGGAGGTGGTGAATATGGAGGGAATGATGGATATTGTGGATATGCTAGTGGTGGTGCTCTCCATGCTTTCCATGATTGTGGAGCATGTGGATATTATTGTGTCCATTGGCAGTAGTGTGGAGTTTGTTGTCATCCTCTAAACCATCCAAGTTGTTTTGGGAAAGGATTTTGTTGAGGAAAAGGACTTGGAGGTGATGCTTGATAATTAGTTGGGGGAATTCCTCATGGTTGCCAAGGTCTCCTTTGGGTCATAAAGTAAATAAAATCATTTGTATATTCTACTTTAGTCATACTTACAAGAATAGGTCTTAAAATGGTGTCTCTACTGGCATCTTCCAAAGAAGAGATTTTTGTTCTATTGTAGGGGCACTCTTCATTGTTATGTCATTTAAGACAAACATGACAAAAGACACCAAGGGATTTCTCAGCCTCCTCCTACTTCCTTCGTGTATACAAGGTGTCGATCTATTTACCCATTTGACTCGATAGGCCAGTCTTGAAGTCCTTGAGCAATGTTCCTAATTCTCTTTTTTAACTCGTGTTGTCCCCCCGGAAGAGACATGCTTGTCAGTGTATCCTTTGACTAAATGGGTGGACCTTGAATAGTTCCTGCACACATCAAAGATGTCATCAAACCTCAATTTGGAGATATCTCCACCACCCATAATATTTAAAATATCCAAACATTCATCCCTAATCTCCCTAAGAAAGAGAATTTTTACAATGTCATTGCTTAACCCTATTTGCCTAGGATTTTGTAGACTAAATAGAAAACAGTCCAGATAATCTTCTAAGGTCTCTTCTTCTCATTGCATGATGCAAAATATCTCATCTTGAATTTCCTTGGTCTTACATTATTCTTGGTATTTCTCCAAAAACTTTATCTTCATGTTGTCCCAACTATGGATGGCTTCACGTCTTAGTCACATAAACCATCACAATGTTGCTTCCTTCAAAGTAGCTAGAACAGTTTAAATTTTTGTGCATCATTGTGATAATTGTAATTGCGATATAAAATATCAAATTCAAAAAGGAACATATCAAGGTCTTCCATAGAAAGACCTCAAAAGATAGGCAAGGCAGAGTGAGGTATTTTCTTCATAGGGGCATCCTCTTCTGGATGTGCAATGGGAAACTCAAAGGTAACAAGATTGTTATTAGTTAATGCCCTTTCGTCATTGTTATTTTTGTTGTTGTTGTTGTCCATGATTCCAAATGCCCAATGAGTGTAGAAAGATGTGAATGGATTAAGGTCACTTGGGGTCTTACCACTTCGGAGCTTGTAAGAATCTCAAAATAATTTAGCAACCTTTTTAAATGAACCTTTAATCAACTCGTGTTGGACACTAGAAGGAGACTCAAAGGTGGACTCAATAACACATCTTTCAATATCCAATTCAACCAACTCTTTCCTAGATGGAGTGTGCACAATCAATGACTTTAATTCGTTTTATGGATTTTCTTGTTGTGAGCTATTTCCTATATGCTTCTTAACAAATATTCTTCTACTATCTCTAATATGATTCATGCATCTATATGATCTATAATACATAAAACCAAGGGTACCTACCTAGGTGAGATTTCAACAATCACATGGCCTTTCACCTTGGCGCACTAGTCCTAACTTAACTCACTAGGTTTTCAGGCCTTTAATGCCTTTCCCTAGAAAAAATGCCAATTTTTTTGGACAAAACTGCAAACTAATGTTGGGAATAAACTATCCTTGTAATTCTATCAATTTGGCTAGGTTTAATTCAATCCTCAAGAATTTCATTTTGGTTTCCTTAGTTTGTTCCTAAGTTTCAATCCAAGAATTGTAAGCTCATAAAAGGTTTTGTGGATATTTGCCTAAGGGATGAGACTAGTGAATTAGGTGGCGATAAATGCAGCTAACTCTCATAATGATTATCTAATCATAAATCTGGTTTAGTAACTATATTTCTACTTTGTGACAGGAAGTCACAAAAGCTGTGCCAGGAAGTGTGACAAGATGTTTAGTAGAAATAGTTGTAGAATATAAACAAAATATAAAACTGTGACAACAATTTCTTTACTTTACTCTAAATAAAATCATTCACATGCTTTTGTTTAATAAACCATTATTATCAGATATGACATTAGTTTAGAAATGGAAATTATTTAGACCAAATTACAAGATGGAAAGGATACAAAAATAAGACATAAATGGAATCACATGTTGCGTACATGAAATTAAAATATTAGAGAAATAAAAGCACATGTTACTACACCAACTAAACTAACAAAATCTTCAAGTGATCCAAGCAGTGGGCCCTTGCTCCTTGGTTCACTTGGTGATGAGATAATAAGACTAGTTTTATGCCAAAATAATCATCTACATGCATAGAAATATTCAAATGAAAGTAGAGAAAAAGTTTGTTTATAGATTAATCACCACACACATATGCTGTCTTAGATATGCATATATATAAACTAAGTGATATGCCAAAAAGCAGCAGAGTTGGGTTTGTTGTGGCCTATCGCCAACAAACCAAAGTATGTAATAAAAAATAGATCATCAACCTAAGGCCACTAAACAGAGTTTATCTTTAATAGAAACAAAAATATAACAATCCAAAAGTAATTTAAGTAAAATGTCATCAATAACTGTTCCAATTTAACAATTATTTTATTCATTAGTCTTTTGCCTTCCACATACTCACAACAATTGAACCCACACCCTTAATTATCCCTGTTAGTTAATCATGAAACGATTAATACTTTTTCGAATAATTTGTAGTATGGATAGTTTTAGTTCTTTTTACAACTTATTAAATATCTATTTTCCTTCAACAAATGGTGACAAGAAGCATAAACAAGACAACATAAACAAGGCTAAAAGGGCGAATAAAGGATGAAATAGTAAGGCCTCATTTTTGCCCGTCACACATCATCTGAACTTTCTAAACCATCTTCTTCTTCTCCATCATCAACTCCATCTGGCTGTTCTTCCATATGCGTATCTTCCTACTTCTCAATCTTTGTCTCGAAGTGTAATTTTTTTGTCTTATCTTTCTCCTTTTGGTTGTAATTTTTTTGTCCGAAAATTAAATCTCTAGAGAAAACCATTTTACAGGTTAGTGGATTCTAAAGCTTATAACCTTTTACATTCTCACCATATCCTACAAAGATGCATTTTTTGAGCTTTTGGATCCAATTTAGATCGCTTATCTTGAGGCACATGAACAAAAGCCTCACAACTAAAGACCCTTAAATGTGAAACAAAAGGCTTTCTACCTATCCACACTTCATAAGGAGTTTTATCAACAAGAGTCGAACAAGGAGATATATTAACCAAATAGCATGCAATACTTACAACTTCTACTCAAAAGCATTTATCAAGCTCAACACCACTCAACATGCTTCTATCTCTTTCCATTAAGGTTTAGTTCATTATTTCTACTACCCCATTTTGTTGGGGAGTATAAGGTGTAGTCTTTTCCTAACAATTCTTGCATGTTTGCAAAACTCATCAAATTCCTTAGAGCAATATTCACCCCCATTGTCAGTTCTCAATAAATTTCTTATAATTTGATTGCTTTTCAATGAAGGCTTTAAATTCCTTAAACTTAGTGAAAATTTTAAATTTTGAATGCATAAAATAAATCCAAGTATATCTTGACACATCATCATTGAAAGTAACACAATAATGAGATTTTACAAAAGAGTCAACATCCACTGTTCCAAACACATCTGAATGAATGATCTCTAATAATCTCTTAGCTTTATTAGTCCCATTAGGAAATGATGATCGATTTTTTTTACCAAACACACAATTCTCACAAAAAATATTTTTATCAATAGAATAATCAGAAATATTGTCAACCAACTTTTTATTCAAAATGGTCTTAAGACCTTTTTCACCTATGTGACCCAATCTATGGTGCCACAACATACATTTATTTTCAGTGTTAATTACATTGGTAGAGTTACAAAAAGTGGAAGCATTAAGCCTAAACGAATTCCCAATCCAAGATCCTTTAGCTATCACCAAACTCCCTCTTATGAACCTACAACCATACTTGTCAAATGTCACATGCATCCCAAAATCATTCAACTTGGATACTGAAAGTAAATTTCTCGCAAGTCCTGGAATATGTAAAACATAATCAAGGGTTTTAACCATTCCATCACTGAAACACAACTTTACCTTTCCCTTACCAACAATCTTCTTCATGTTGTTATCACCAAGGAAACCATCTCGTCCATATGTTGAATATATAGTAAACCACTCCTTGTGAGGAGTCATATAGAAGGAGGCACCTAAATCAATAAGCCAAGCATCATTACTAATAGAGTTAGCAAAAATAAACAAAGCATCAAAATCACCATCATCAAAGGACTTATCTGTGGAGGTTTCAATGCTCTTCTTCTTGTTTATACACTCCTTCACATGCCCTCTTTTTCCATAGTTCCAACACTTCAATCTACTCTTCTCGGGGGTTTTAGAATGTCCTTTATACTTTTCTCTTTTCTTGTCCCATTTAGGCCCTCCTTTTTATTTGGACCTGCCTCACACATGTAAGGCATCTTGGGATCCCACATTCATTTACTTTCTCCTCATATCTTCTAAAAGAAGTATAGCAATGATACTATCCATCTTTGGTTTTGTACCACCACCACTTATGGAAACAATTATATTTTCCCAAGATTTGGGTAAAAAACAAATCATCAAAATGTATTTATCTTCCTCTTCTAACTTAACATCTACATATGAAAGTTAACTTATAATCATATTAAAAGCATTTAAATGTTCTGCAATAAAATAACCATCCATCATTTTCAAAGAATACAAACGTCTTTTGAGATATAACTTATTAGCTATACTTTTAGTTTGGTAGATATCACCTATCCTCTTCCACAAATTGTATGCAATAGATTCTTTTGAAATATTCAAGAGGACATAATCTGCAAGACAACTAAATGGTTCCTTGTTCCTTCTTGTCCATTTTGTTCCAATCTTCATCAAACACTTTTTTTGGTTTCTTTTCATTTGAAATTGCCAACCACTAATCTCTCTCTTCAAGGAGATCATCTTCAACTTCCACATCTTGTAACCAATTCCATTGAACTTCTCAATATCTAGATGAGAAGTAGAAGCCATGGTTTATATAATCTTTCACAAATCTATAAAAAAAATCATAAAGAAAAATCTCTCATTGCAACAAAAAACCTTCACTCAAGAGAAAAGCATCTCTTTCTCAACAAAACCATTAGATTTAATACCAAATGTTGTAAAAAAAGGTGAAGAAAGCTTGCAATATGAACTTTAATCAATAGTAATTGCATATTTGAATCCAAATATTAACCCTTAATATGAATGTGATTGCAAAATCAAAACAAGAAAAGAAAACCATAACACATGAGACCAAATTTACGTGGAGAAATGAAAAAAAAATTCACCACATAAAGAGAGAGGAAAGTATATTACCATTCCAAGAGAGATTAAAACAACAATACACTTCTCTGAATAACTTTGTAGAATCTGGTAGCACCTTGTTACTTGCAAAATTGAATGAATAACTCTAGCTCAAGGCCCCAATTTATAGAAATTTGTGGGGATGAATACCACCATGGTATCACCAAAAAAAATGTAGCAAAAACACATAGAAAAACCCATCCCTACCTCCTTTCCAACCACCAAATTCACCCAAAATATCAGCTTATAGATTCTCTTATAGTTTTCATAAGGCATCTCTCATGCATGGGCGCCTAGAGAAGGAATTTGTCATAAATAAAATCATAAATGGTGTCATAGTCATCATAGAATATTATGATAGTTGTCATAGTGTCATAGATACTCTTACAACTTATGATGAATGGAAAAACCCTCCAAAAATAGGAGATTCAAAATGGGATGCCTAGCTATTTTGTCCTTTTCCCAGAAGACAAATGGTAACAATAACTCAGTCTTTACATGAGTTCTTTCACCACCATTGGTTAAATGGTTTCACCTCTTATGGGTAATTTACAAAATACATTAAGAAAGCAATTAATTAAAGGAATTACAAGGTTGGTGTCACCTAAATCATAACATTAAAATGGATGGTGAGAATTTGACAAGGTACTAGGAACTACCTTGGAAGAATTTTAAAAAAGGTAAATCTCAAAATTTCCCATACTTTCAAAGACATGAGGAATATAAATTTGGAATTATTAAAAAAAGGTAGATTTTCCCATGCCCCAAGTACCTAATCCAAATTAAATATTAAGTAATTTAGAAGCTTTGTCCATACCTTTGAGTACCACTTAACATATACATGCTATAACAAGTTGATCCTCGTGGAGAGTTGGGTGGGTCAAATCCTATATTAATCATTAGTAATCTCATGTGTACATGATTAGAGGATGATTAGGTCATAATGAAGGATTAAGGTAGATAATAAAAAGTGAACAAAATAGCCATTTGAATAAATAAAAATATTTGTTTAATTTGGGAAGGAAGATAAAGGGACTAGATAAATAATTATCAAATAAATATTTACCAAAGTTAGAATTTAGGGGTGAATGAGAAAAAAATATCTTAAATGAGGAAATATTAATTAAATAAAAAATATAACAATTATTTACTATCAATGCCAAGAATAGGGGGTAATTGATCAAATGCAAATGATCAATTATGGGAGAAATAATTAGAATTGACAAAGTGTCAATTATAGGTGTCTACACTATCAAATGGTGAAAACCTAGAAAGTAAGCACACATCATGTATAGTACTCCAATCCCCTAGCACTCCTACACTTCAAGGAAAGCTTCAACCATCTCCATTCTACCTATCTCATTCCTCCCATATTCAAATCTATCATATCCATGTCTCCCATCATACCTAACATTTCTAATTCCTCCACACTTGCTTTGATCTTGATAAGGAAAAAGGTAAACCATCCAAGTATTCTTTGGAAAATTCAAGCCTTAATTTGTCTACCATCCATACCCCTTATACCTTTCCATTCATAACTCATTTAACAACTTCAACCATCACCCTATCCCCCCAAGCCCACCATGTTTCCCTACCACATTCTACTAATTTTGTATTCACCATAGTTATTTAAGCGCATCCCTCAATGCATATCTACCTTACACCATCTCCTTCCTATCAGCTCAACTCCTCAAATTTTCATCCTTCATCCCCTTCAATCATTTCATCTTATCCATCCATAATTTTCATACCCTATTTTTAACAACTAAAAATGTGGTTTTATGTTAATGATTGTTTATGGCTCAACACATTTCCCAATTATTTCATTGAAGGAAAACCTTAGAGATCTCAACCTAAGGTGTACAAAAGAGGAAGAATTATTGCAATAGGGCTATCCTAGGGTCTTATTATAAACTAAAGATGGGTTCACCACCAAGATAGGGCTTGGAAAGACTAATGAAATGTGAGACCTAATGCTTAAACCTAATGCAATGCAATACTTCACTAAATAACCTAAAAATGCATGTAAATCAAAACAGAAAGCTGGGAGATGAAAGGTGTTCACCTAGAAACTTGAAGAAGGTTGGATGAAGGCCTGAATGCTGAAAATATTAATTTTAAAGCTCATTGGGACTCATACACTAGTCTGGGTGATTTAGTCTCAGATTAGGGTTTCTTGGTAGAAACTGAAATCTGGCAGAGGAGTCTGGAACTTCTGGAATCTGCAAACTTGACCAAACTGGGACTCATATGCCAAAAGTGGCGTATCAGTCCTATTAGGGTTTTCTAGAAATTCAAAGTCTGATTCTACTCTTCAATGTTTTCTCTATCCTTTCCAATCGATTTTCGGATCCAAAACCTTGATTTGTAACCTCTAGATGTTCTCCAATGATCTTCAATGCAAGATGACAACTTTGACAAATTTGAACACTTTGACAACTTTCTCCAAACTTGCTCCTTAGAAGGTCTTCAACCTAGATCTGTAAAACACACACTAAAGAGAGGGGAAAATGTTGTTTTTTTAGTGGATAGGTGTTTGCCTTGGTCAAACCCCGTTTTGGTAATCAAACCTTGAAATGAAATAAAATAGGAAAAAAGAATGATAAATGAACGAAATGTAATGTTACAACTCACCAAACTCTAGCAATAAAATGCTAGAAACATATATGAAGTGGCTCAAATGGATGTAGATCTTGACTCTTGCTTGAATGTGATAGATCTTGACTTGAATGCTAGCTTGAATCATGAAAACCCTACATCACAATTGTTAGCTAAAAAAAAACATGATGCTTGATGCTCGAAGAATGCTCTAAATCACTTGATAATCAACTCTTGAATACTCTTGAATGCTCTTTTAAACACTTGAATGCTCTTGTAAACTAAATTTTTCTATAAGGATGCTCATTCAACTTGCTAGGTGATCTCATGAATGCTTAGGTGAAAATGAGTGAAATAAACTTGTATTTATACTTGTTTATACCTAATTTCCCAAAATTACAACACTACAAGCTGACATCATATCTAGGAGGATAAAATCCTACCAAGAATTTAAATTTAATTTAATTTTTGGGCCACACGAGACTCATACGTCCAAGGTGGTGTATGAATCCCATTAGGCATAAATTATGGAACCATTTTCAAAAATGCTTAGAAAGGTGCAAAATCTATATTGAGACCCAAAAATCTAGGTCAAACTCATACGTCCAGGGTGGTATATGACTCCTAGATCACTAAATTTGGGCCACACAACCTAATATACCTAAATTATGATTGGATGTTGATTTATGTTGAGATTATCCTCGAAAATATGCATTAAATAAAGCTTTTGGATACAAAATAGGGCCAATTAAAGCATAAATAAGTGCAATTATCAATGACAACCTTAGAAAAGTGTGAAAGTGTGCTACAACACTTTACAACACCTTAAATAATGTACAATTAAGTTTATATAGTTCACAAGGTCCTAAGACCTAATGTGAATGTGTCAAACACATTACAACACTAAATCAAGGCAAAATTATGCTTAATTCAATAAGGAGGGCCCAAAAAAGCAAGGAAAAGTAAAGGGATACTTTTTTTGTTGCCACATTTAGCCCCCACTTTAGTGAGAGGATGAACTTGCTTCAAATTCACACTAAAGTAGACACACTTGCATCAAGAGGGGTCCAAGTGCACCAATGTTGGTAAGATAGGATGAAAATGATCAAGAGGGATAATCAATTATCTTAGTGTGTTTTTTGGATTAGATTGTGTTGTTAATTTTGATGATAAAAATTAACAACACAATCTAATCCAGAAAATACATTCAGATAATTGATGGATTGTGGAAACTTGATATCTTTAAGGGATGATCAAGCCCCAGGATCAAGATCCTATGAAAAACTAACATAAGCACAAAAGAACACACATGAAAATGATATAAGAGCATTAGCAAGGCATAAGAATACACTGCCAAAGACATAAAGAAGAAAAAATGAAATGCAAAAGGGGTGGATCAAGCATCGATCGTTTGTCCATCATGATGTGGATCAGATCTAGGTTGTTTGTCCAAAAAATGCACACTCACTCTGAGGCAACAAAACTCTAGGTTGTCCGTTGGGTGACTAATCCAAAAAGGTGAGACACATACACACATGGTCGATATATGCTCACACACACACACAAGTAGCTAAGGGAAAGTCATTCCCTTGTTCGGCTTCTCGTCAAACCATACCAAAGTTATATCTCCTGATAACTTTGATAAGGCACCAACAAAAATGAACTTCGAGCTTCATGAGGCAAGCACAACTTCGTATGCTTGGAACCCATGAACAAAAAAGATGGCTCCACATGCATGCAAGGTGTATTATGCAAGGTGGCCATATAACTGAAAATGCAAATGCAACAATAAGGAATGTTCAAAGAAGTCTTGCTTCATTCATGTAAGGTCTTTAACTTAGGGAACATTGTGCCTAATGTCTCCAAGAGAGGACCAATCAAAGAATAGAAGATTCACAACTTAGAGGATGTAGTGTGTCGCATCAAGCTACTAAGAGGAATATAATATGCTAAGAGAGATCACACTCTTGAGAGATGTCACACCTAATGTCAACCACAAAGCGAAAAACAAATTGCATGAAGTAAGAAGACCGCACCATGAAACGTGAAAATAAAAATAAAAATTAAAAAATGCCAATGTATGCCCCCACTTTAAAGAAATTTTTAAAAACCATGATGTGAGCAATTACTTTAAAGTAGAAAATGATCAATGCTAACAATAAAGAAGACATAAGAGCTTATTTGGAAAGCCCTATGCCAAGTCATATGTTTCCAAATAAAAGCTACGTCATGAAAGAAAAGAAGGGGTTGCCCCCAACATGTAACTCTAAACACATAAGGGATCTATGGATTTGGGTTCATTATGTTCTCGCTACAAAGTTTTTAAGAGAGCTTAGAACTGTCATCATTCCCAAAATATGCATAGAACTAGAAGAATGACACAAAGAGAGAAAAAACAAAGAAAAACCTTTTGGGTCAACATGGAAGAGACATGAATGTCTCGATGCCTTGTGTCATCCCTAAAAGGAAAACACAAGACAAAGAAAAGATAAAGGAAAAATCTTTTGGGTCAACATAGAAGAGACATGAATGTTTTGACGCCTTGCATCATCCCCAAAAGGAAAAACACAAGACAAAGAAAAGATAAAGGAAAAAAATTTCTGAAAGATTTATGACATAGAGAAGAATGAAGGTACAGATAGAGGAATGCCATAAAGATAGAGGGACATAAAAAAAAATAGAACAAGGGATCACATTACACACATGCAATTACAGCTAAAGAAACATGAAAAAGAAATAATGCAAAGGACTAGTAAGGCACATGCGAGTCAACCATCTACCAGGTCATTTGCATCCCAGTATTGTTCATCATATGCATAAGACGAACAACTAGGCAAAGGGACAATATCAAGTGTCAAACTAGGACCATCGCCAGGTTCAACACTCCTCTTAGTAGAATTTTTGTTTAAGCTCATGGAAGAGAAAAACAATGTATTCAATTCATTATGCACAACTTCATCAATTTTAACAACCTCATCATGCATCTAAGTTAATCATAATAGGAGGTTGAATGATAATGTCCAAAGAAGTATTTACTTCTTGTTTCGGTACAATATCTTTTTGTTTTGGTGAAGGGGGGGGGGAGAGTCATCATGCATTTCTTCAATCAAGTTGGATCTTGATTTTCTTTGTTTATTTTTGTGTTTAACTTTTGAGCAAGGGCACGACGTCTATTCCTACACTCTCTAGCACCTATGTTTCTTTTAGTTTGATTTTCAAGTTGCGTTTGTGTAGGAACGTGATGATCAACCACGGGTTTCTTTTCTTCCCTGAGAGGGGGAACTGAGGGAACCATGAAAGGTTGTTCAACCATCTTCTCTTTGACTTTGTAAACTTGTTTTATTCTAGGAGGCGTGATGGGATTTTTTTCATTATCTCTTGGTCTTTTGTAGGAAGTAGGCAAAGGATTTGTCAAAGGTTGTTCTTGATTGTTTGGCATGTCTTTTGGTTCAATCATGGTTTTTTCAAGGATTGATCTAATTTAACGAATCTATGACAGATGCTTTGAATGCTTAATTATAATCCGAAAGTGCATAATTAAAATTTAATTCTTAACAAAATTAAATTAATGAAATTACAAAGAGAGTAATGAAAGAACAAAATGAGAGAGAAAGAGAGTGCAAATGAAATTGATAACGGAGTTCGTTGTTTAAAATGACTACGTCTCTGGGTTCCTCTTCAATGAGTGGACCGATCCAATTATTCCTCCAGAAATCTAGTTACATTCGTCGGCAGAACCTCCTCTTGGTTTACAAAGAAATTCTCAATGCACTTCCAAAGTGCGTGGAAACAAGCTTCTCCAAAAGCATGGAAATACAATATTTTCTCCAAGGAAAGAAACTCTCACACTTGAAAAGTTCTTCTAAAATCACTTACTTCACACCCCCCATTCTACCCCTTTTTATATTACATTTTATGCCAAAATTGGTGTAAAACCAATTAACTACCCAATCTCCCTTACATAGAATTTTTTTTTCAATAATATCCTCCTTTAATAATTTCTAGAAGGATAATATCCCCTCAAAATAATTCCCTTCCATTTGAATGGTTACGAATGGATTTATTCTCTATTATTTAGGAGATATTTTATGTAAGGTTTTATTTGGCCCCTTTATTTAGGAATAATATTCCTAATATTTCCCGTATAAAGAGAATACGTTAGGCTCCTTAACCCATGGGATATATTAGGCCACTAAAAATAAGGATATAGCCTTATCCTAAGGCTTTGAAAAAATCAAACGAAATCCCCTTTAGAGAAGATGGTGGGTGGTGGTCCCACCACCCTCTCCTTTTAAATGTTTTTAAAAAAATAAGATAAGGGGAGATCCCTTGTTAGGTGGGTCGGCCCCCCACTCCATGGGTGGCGCCCCACTTTGTGTGGGTCACCCCCCATAGCATGGATGGCGCCCCACTTAATGTGGGACACCCCCCTTGGATGGGTGGGACCCACCAAAATGATTTTTACATATATATTTTTTATATATTTTTTTTTGCTTATATATTATCCAACAATAATATTTTCATGGGATGCCATGTGTCAAGGGTTGATTGGTTGTTGAGTTGATTGGGTGTTGACATCATCAGGGTAAGTTTGAACCAATCTTTGACCTTCCGTAACTTCGCCATACAGACTCCGTTTTCCGTGAAATGAACTCTACCAGAATCATGACGATGAGCACTATGAAATGGTGTTGACTTTGACTGGTTTTGATGACTTTGATTTTTGCCCTTTTTTTCGGCCTGGGTCTAGGAGTTCACCAGAAATTTGACCATAAATATCTTGAGCTCCGGGACTCTGATTGACTCTGTTCAAGTTGCATTGGATTCAAGATCCTGAGGACTTCTTAATGATACCAAAATTGGAGAAAAATGGAGAATTTCAAAATTTGATGAAAAATCCTCCAGATCAAGGATGGTAGGCTCAGTCATGGATTGAGGCATGTTTTGAAGGGATAGTTTCGCTATGCATTTTTCCATGAAATTTTGGTAGGATTTAAAAAATAAATCTTCTCAAGGTTTGATAGGTTCCATAGGCTCGGGCCAAAAGAAATCTAAGGAAAATTTTCCACGGGAAGAAAAAGGGTTAAAGCCACTATGATGCGTAGTAAAAATTTCATTGTCAAAGGGAAGCTTTAAGCATCTAAGTGCAACCAAAGGGACTGCATTCTTGGAGTGAAGCCATAGATAACCTAGCTTCACACGAAATTGGTCCGACTATGGGATAATGGAGAATGAGACATCTAATGTTTTCGGTCATATTTGTAAAGGAAGGGTGATAGATCCCATCGTAGGGAAAGGGAAATAGTTATGCATCTTGATCCATGCTTTTGGATTATCATATATTTCTTGATAGAGCTCATGCACAAGTAAGAATTCTTTAGTGATCACGTTCTCTCCACATACAAGATCTATTAATATCCCATTGGTGGGCTTATCATAGATTCAACCGACTATGTAAAGAGGACCATTAGGTGCATGCTTAATTATATCTTGTGAGGAGAAAGCAATTTCAAGAGGATTTTTAGTTTGGCCTTTACGAGGTATAACGTCTATCACTCCTACCATATATCATCCATAGAATCGATATCTATAGGATCATGTTGAATAGTATCATTATTATCATCATCTATGTCAACATTCATCACACCATTCTTTTTAATTTCACCAGCTTTGACAAATTAAATATTATGATTAGGCATGGGGTTGGTAAAGATTTGTAAGTTTTGGTTAGGAGGGGCAACAAACTTATTTCCTTGATCATTAACACCTCCAACGAAAAGCCGACTATAATCAATGAGGTCTTGCACAAGATGTTTAAGATGCTTACAATGTTTCATATCGTGTCCATTTTGTTTGTGATAATGACAGTAAGAATTTGGTCTATAGTTTGTAGGTAACGGTTTATTAGGATCAGGAGTTTTAACAAGAGGCAAGGTAATCATCTTTTGTTCTAGGAGTTGTGACATAATGTTATGAAGGGTATCGGGTAAGGGAGTGAATTGTATTTTCAAGTCCCCATAGCTAAAGGGTATCGTTGCTTTAACAATGACTACTTGGTTATTGACATGTTGAGTTTCTTGTTGAGGGGGATTGAATTGAAGGAAGCCTTTATTCTATTTCCTAAGAGGTTGAAAATTGTTTTGGTTTACAAACTTGGACTTCTCCATATGGCTAGAAGTGGGTTTTGCATCTCGACTACTAATTGAGTTTTGATAATCACAGAGGGCAGTGCATAAGTGCATGAAGGAGGGGAATTTCATCATGGTAAGCTTATCTTGTATCTTACTTTGCAAATTTTATATGAACATCTTTTGAAGGTGAGGGTTAGGAACCTTGACATCGATTTGGGAATAAAGTGATTGATAGTGTGAGATAAAATTGGCAATCTTTTCTTCTTCATTTTGCTTACATCTCATCAAATTAGCCAAGGTCATCTTAGGGGTCATATGCACTTGGAAATGGTTGATAAATTCCTCAACAAGTTCATTGAATGAATGAATTGAGTTTTTCGATAATGAGGAAAACCATTCTAAGGCAATATCTTTCAAGGACCTCGGGAAAATCTTAGCCAAGAGTTTATCGTCAAGAATAAAGTCACTACATAAGGTAGTATAAGCATAAACATGGTTAGAAGGATCTCCTTTTCGCCCATATTTCTCAAATCTAGGCACCTCTACACCTTGTGGCATCAGTGTTCGTAATATCTCCAAGGACAAGGGATTGCTTTTGACATAATATGTAGGTGAGTCATTTTTATTTTTATTGATGGTGAAGACTTGTTTTTGAAGGGATGAAATGGTTTGTAAAAGTTGATTTATGAGAGGGTCATTGCTTGTATTATGAGATGGAGGTGAAAAGGGTGAAGGGGTGTATGTGTTTGAGGGGCAAGTGAATGGAATGCTTATAGGTGGTAAGGTGGTAGGAGATATGGCGTGTGATGCCACAAAATTACTAGGGATGCTAACGGAAATACCCAAGGAAGTACATTACTAGTCGGTTGCATTGATGTTGTGACTTGAGAGTTGGTTGGTATGTTATCTATTGTAGGGATGGCAGTGGTTGAAATGTTTTTAGTACTTATTTGATTTTGTAGGTTTGCTAAGTCTTCATGGATATGGATTATGTTTTCTTGCAGGACACTAGCAACCATTGTTTCAACATGTGTTACACTACTTAAAGGCAATGAAGTGTTAAGGGTATGGTCCATACCTAGTGAACTAGTGTTAACACTAGTAGTGAAAGAGCTAGACAACCCAAGATCCATGATGATTGTGCTATCGCGGGATGATATGTGTCTCAAAATTTGTCTCACTATAGTATTAGCAATAGGACACCAAGTAGAAATGCTCATGCCAAGGATACCAAATGCAAGATAGATACAAATGCAATTTAAGCTAAATGCAATTAAATGAATATAACAAAAACTCTGTAATCTAAAAAAAAAAGTTATCAACAACAAATAGGAGCACAAAACAGTGTTTTAAATTCTGAAAATGTAGTTAATAATCTACATTGGGACTAAATCTCCTAGAGGGGCGTATGAGTCCCAGTGAGAGTTTTTCTCAAAATTTTCAAAAAAAAGAGTGATTTTTATGCTTTTTAGTTTTTATGATCTGTAATCTAAGTGCAAATATATATTTCAGATGATTTGAGATGATTTGAGATTCAAAAAAGCAAGCTATATGCACTTTCACTAATGCAAAAATTGAAAACCCTATAATGTGAATTAACTAATGCAAACTGTAATGCAGTGTTAATGCAAGGAAGATCTAGGATGAGAATGCACTCCAAATCAAAATTATGATGTTCTAAATACAGGTTCACCAAAATGAAACAACTGAAAATGTGGTTTTATGTTAATGATTGTTTATGGTTCAACACATTTCCCAATTATTTCATTAAAGGAAAACCTTAGAGATCTCAACCTAAGGTGTACAAAGGAGGAAGAGATCTTGCAATAGGGTTGTCCTAGGGTGTGATTATAAACTAAAGAGAGGTTCACCACCAAGCTAGGTCTTGGAAAGACTAATGAAATGTGAGACCTAATGCTTAAACCTAATGCAAAGCAATGCTTCACTAAATGACCTAAAAATGCATGTAAATCAAAACAAAAAGCTAAGAGATGAAAGGTGTGCACCTGGAAAATTGAAGACTGGATGAAGGCTTTAAATGCTAAAAATGCTAATTTTAAAGAATGTTGGAACTCATACACTAGTCTGGGCGATTTATTCCCAGATTAGGGTTTTTGGGTAGAAACTAAAATCTGGCAGAGAGGAGTCTAGAACTTCTGGAATCTATAAATTTGAGCAAACTGGGACTCATACACCAGAAGTGGCATATCAGTCCTATTAGGTTTTTTTGGAAATTCAAAGTCTGATTCTTCTCTTCAATGTTTGCTTTGTCCTTTCTAATCGATTTTTGAATCTGAAACATTGATTTGTAACTTGTAGATGTTCTCCAATGATCTTCAATGCAAGATGACAACTTTGACAACTAACTTTCTCCAAGCTTGCTCCTTAGAAGGTCTTCAACCTAGATCTGCAAAACACACACTTAAGAGAGGGGAAAATGTTGTTTTGTTAATGGATAGGGGTTTTCCTTGGTCAAACCCTATTTTGGTAATCAAACCTTGAAATGAAATGAAATAGGAAAAGAGAATGATGAATGAACAAAATGTAATGTTGCAACTCACCAAACCCTAGCAAAAAATTGTTGAAAACATATATGAAGTGGCTCCAATGGATGTAGATCTTGACTCTTGCTTGAATGTGATAGATCTTGACTTGAATGCTAGCTTGAATCATGAAAACCCTACATCACAATTGGTAGCTCAAAAACAAACATGATGCATGAAGACTTTGACATGATGCTTGATGCTTGATGCTTGATGCTTGAAGAATGCTCTAAATCACTTGATAATCAACTCTTGAAGACTCTTGAATGCTCTTGTAAACACTTGAATGCTCTTGTGAACTCAATTTTTCTATAAGGATGCTCATTCAACTTGCTAGGTGATCTCATGAATTATTAGGTGAAAATGAGTGAAATAAACTTGTATTTATACTTGTTTATGCCTAATTTCTCGAAATTA
This sequence comes from Sequoiadendron giganteum, assembly GCA_007115665.2. NCBI lineage: Eukaryota > Viridiplantae > Streptophyta > Pinopsida > Cupressales > Cupressaceae > Sequoiadendron > Sequoiadendron giganteum. The sequence continues at coordinate 1,208,353 of CM021101.1, read as the reverse complement.
CAACACCACAAGCCGACATCAGATATAGGAGGATAAAATCCTGCCAAGAATTTGAATTAAATTTAATTTTTGGGCCACATGGGACTCATACGCCCAAGGTGGAATATGAGTCCCATTAGGCATAAATCTAGATTGGGACCCAGAAACCTAGGTGGGACTCATACGCTTAGGGTGGCATATGAGTCCCATATCACTAAATATGGGCCACACAACCTAAAAACACCTAAATTATGAGTGGATGTTGATTTATGTTGGGATTATCCTCAGAAATATGCATTAAATAAGGCTTGTAGATGCAAAATAGGGCCAATTAAAGCATAAAGAAGCCCAATTATCAATGACAACCTTAGAAAAGTGTGAAAGTGTGTTACAACACTTTAAAATACCTTAAATAATGTACAATTAATTTTATATAGTTTACAAGGGCCCAAGACCTAATGTTAATGTGTCAAACACATTACAACACTAAATCAAGGCAACATTATGCTCAATTCAATATGGAGGGCCCAAACAAGCAAGGAAAAGTAAAGGGATACGTTTTCCATTGCCAGATCTATATACAATAGTTCCTCCAAAAACCCTCATATTCCTTACCCTCCTACATATTTCTAGTATGCATCTCAATGCCTCATCATCCATGAAATATTTAGAGTGAGGCATGTTACTACCTGTACAACATAGTCCTTATATACCCCCTTTGGACCCCTCAATCCATCCATTTTGAATTTCCCATATGCTATTAGAAATATTCTTTCTCCCACTTCATTTTATTATTCATTGTCCCTAGACTTAGTCCTTCCCTTGTCATTGGTATCTAGCTATAGGCCACCTTCATGCCTTACAATGCAATCCACTCTATTAGTCCACTAATCCTTTTAATCCAACATGTTGGGATTTATCGTTAGGATAGAGCAATAAAATAACCAATTATAAATGCAAATCATATTTCTTAATAAAAATGAATTTCACATAAACAACAATTTTAGCGTAGTTCACCCAATGTGGGCTATGCCCATAAAACAACTATCTAATATTATTTAATATCCAGTAAAATACAAAGTATAGTGTTACATTAACCCACAACAATATGCATAGTTGCATATACACTCACAAAACAATTTCAATTTGTGCACAAGACTTCTGATGCTATATGCTCATTTCCAAACTACGATAACTCCAAAACTGTGTTTTTTGGTGCTCTTTTATCTTTCCCGTGCATTACTATTCACATTCAACCTACAACTAGACAAGAAATAGTCTATTTCTAGCAATTATAAAATTACTTTCAATTTGAATTTTATTAAAAATTCCTTTAATTAAATTAAGCAATTTAGGGGGAAAACACGGCTACTAAAGTTGCCAAAATATTAATCCAAAGCATGATCAAGCTCCATAGATCAAAAATCTCCCACTTGGAGATTGATCAAGCTCCACACCAAACTATCTCTCACTTGAAGATTGATTTTGTAGCATGGTTGCCTCTGTAGTTCCCACTGGATTGGCATTCCTAGACATATTTGTTTATTATTTCCACCATTATCATTCTTGAAGGCCAACAAAAATTGACGAGGAAATAAGCGTCTCCCATGTTACCACCTCTGTAAACATATTTGCAGGATTCTTACTTGTATGAATTTTCTCCATCTTTTATTGACCATCCTCCAACACTAACTGAATGAAGTGGTATCTAAGCTGTATGTGTTTTGTTTTAGAATGAAGTGCAGAATTATTGGCAAGATAAATGACACTTTAGTTGTTCATGTATAAAAAATTATCAACCTTCTGCTTTCCCAATTCCTTTAAGAAATATTGCAGCCAAATCATTTATTTTCTATCTTTAGTAGCAGCTACATACTCTTCCTTTGTAGTTGACAAAGTAAAAACCTTCTACATCCTTGAAATCAAACTAATTGTTGTCCCTACTATAGTAAACACATAACATGTAGTACTTCGCTTGCTACAATGTGACCCACTAGATCAGAGTCAACATATCCTTTAAAGCAATGTTTGATCCTCCAAAACATATATGTTTGGTAGTTGTACCTCTCAAATACTTGAGAATCCATTTTACAACATTTCAATGCTCCATTCTAGGATTTCTCATATACCTACTCACAAATCCTTCATCATGTGCAATATCTAGCCTCGTGCATACCATGACATACAATAAACTACCAACAATTGAAGACTATGGAACCTTAGAATTTTTTTCATCCTCTTGTGTCTTTGGACACATTTCCTTAGTCAATTTAAAATGACTAGGCAAATATGTACTCACAACTTTTCTATTTTATATATTAAACCGTTTCAACACCTTTTCTACATATTCACTTTGAGACAAAGTTAAATTTATACTTTTCATGACTTGTGAAATCCTCATACTAAGGATTTGTTTGGTTGCACCCAAATCCTTCATAACAAAAGACTGCTAATTTATGCTTAAGTTCATTAATATGCTCCATGTTAGACCTTGCAACAAACATATCATCCACATACAATAATAGGATAATATAACTACAATCATCCAACCTCTTAAAATAAACACAATGATCAAAATGACACCTATTGTAACCTTGTTTAACCATAAAACTATCAAATTTCAAATACCATTGTCAAGGTGCTTTTTTCAAGCCATACAAACTCTTCTTTCATTTGCACACTAAATCCTCCTTACCTCTAACTTCATATATTTTTGGTTGTTGTATAGAGTTCTTCTTCCAAATATCCTTGGAGAAGTGTTGTTTTCACATCTAGATGTTCAAGATACAAGTCTTCTACAACCAAAATACTTAGAACAACTCTAATGGAAGTAATTTTTACTATTAGAGAAAATATTTCATCAAAATCAATACTTTTCTTTTGTGCAAAACCTTTTACCACAAGTCTGGCCTTATATCTTTTCTTGCCTCCTTTCAACCTCTAAACCCATTTATTTGGAAAATCTCTTTAACTACAAGAAATTTGATTGAATCCTAAGTCTAATTTTGCAGAAAGGAATCCATCTCCTCTTTCATTCCTCGCTCTCATTGTTCTTTGGCATCCACTTGCATAAAACTTTCATACCTTTCTGGTTAAACAACATTAGATAATAAAATAGAATATAATGAAGGAGAAAATATTTCGAGAGGTCTACTTATCCTTGTATAGTCTTTAACATTTTTAGAATTCTATGGTATTTCTTATTTTTGCCAAGCATTAGGTACCAATAGAATTTTACTTTCTGGAATATCAACCAACATCACATTCTCTTTTATCTTGTTCATTTTTTTTCTACAGTTGATCCTTATACATAACCTTCTCATCAAATATAACATCCATGCTTCTAATAATTTTCTAATTATCAAAATCCCATAACCGATAACCAAAATCATCTATTTCATATACAACAAAGGTACATTTTTTATATTTTTCTTCTAACTTGGTTCTATTCTCAATGCCAACATGTACAAAAGCTTCATAGCTAAAGGTCTTTAAAAAAGAATAACTCGCCTTCTTATGTGTCCACGCCTCCTCTACAATACCACATCCCAAAAGAAATGAAGGCCCTTTTTTAATTAAATAAAAAAAAATATGTACAACCTCTGCCCAAAAATGTAAAGGTAGCTCAATATGAAATCCCATGCTTCTTGCACACTCCATTATTGTTTGTTCATTCTCTCAACCACACCATTTTCCTATGGAGTTCTTGTAATTGGTTTTTTCCTACGAATTCCATTGAATGAACAATATTCTAATTTTATTTGTTGCAATACTCACCTCTATTATCATATTTGAGGGACTTGATATTTTTCCCTATCTCATTTTCAAGCAAGCTTTCCCATTTAAAAAAAGTTTCAAATACATCTTTTATTTTTTTTAGGAAATACACTCATGTTTTCCTAGTTGCATCATCAATAAATGTGATATAATAATAAGAAACATTGAGAAAAGATACCTAAGTTGGCCCCCATATGTTTGCATGCACAAGCTTCAATTTATCATTCTTCTTTAGTTTCCCATATTTGAGAAACCTCACTTGTTTTCTTCCCATAAACACAACTCTCATAGAAATTCATGTTAATATGAACTTTAGACCTAACAATAACTTCTTATAATGAAAAAATTATATACCTTTTTCCCTCATATTCCCGTCTATGATTCCACAGTGTTATTTTTATATGCACAACAATTATTTTTATGACTATTGCTGAACCAAAAACAACTATTCCTATAACAGTTGTTGAACCTGCATCAACTATTGTATTTGTTCCTACAATAGCTTTTTATGTTGTATTTTTCCTACAACAACTAATGTAGAAGGAACAATATTTCCAGTAAATAAATATAAAGTGCATACTTTTACACCTTTAGCTACTACTAATGCACCTTTAGTAACCTTCCAAAATTTATATGTAAAGGTAACTGTTGTCTCCTAATAGTGTGCCCCTACTAAGTTGCAGAACTTAGCATATTGGAGAAACATGGGAAATTTTCTAAGGTTGTGGGTCACCTAAAGCAAAAAAGAACCTCTAGAGAAAGTTGTTTGTTATGGTACTCACCCAAAACTACTTCTTGTTTGGAAAAGGGTAAGAAAGAAGCATGAACATGAAAACTAACTCCTAAAGTAAAGTGATGCACCAAATGATTGTAACATGTACTACCACATAACATACAAAATGATTTCAAGAATCAACTGGTTTCAAGACACAACTCACACCTATTTCATGTTCATGTATAAATACTTCATAGGAAGGCTTTGGTTTTTGCAATATTAGAAGGAAAAATGAAGACTTTTTCACAACTAAAGTAGATACTGTTTGACACCATGAAACAACCTACAACCTACACAAAACATGCATTTTTTGTATAGAGGTGTTAAAATTAGACATACATTCAAGGATTTGCGTGTAAATCACAAAAGCATACATCAATCATTCATCTACACATAATAGACAAGATTGAGAAGGTCGAAAATGCTTTCTTTATTGATCAAAGGTACTCACACTGTTGTATATATTTGCAAAAATGAGTTACAATGCTATCTTCTCCTTGAAAGAACTCCAAAATGAGCTACAATACATGTTGAAAGAAACTACCCCTAGATGCTCTCATTCCCTCCAAAAACCAAGTCAAAAGCACTCCTACATCCTCTCCATATCTTGGTCAACCTCCTCCAACTTCCCTATATGCTTGGCACAACATAAATCTTTAACCATAATTCCCTTTTGACCATATCTTGAAATCAACACATCCCTATCTTGCATTATACAAAACATAAATGAAGTGATTTATAATTGTATCGCTTAAATAAATGTTTTTACATTTCAGGTTTGATGCAAAATAAGTATTTGACACATTTGTGCTTTGAGATAAAGCAAAAAATGCATAAGTCCAAAAGGGACACTCTTAGACACTTGCATGAATAAAAAGGGGAAATAATTTATATTTGCAAAAGTTAAAAGAAAGGAAAAAATTCCTAAGTGATAATCGGCCATATTTTAGGATTGAAACCCTAAAGAAGCCTACGGCTAAACACTTTCCTTCATGTCATTTCACTTGCATTCTCTATTGAGGGTGCTTCCATGGGTTTTTTGAGCAACTAGGAGTTTATCTGTACCAAGTTTGCATAGGTAAGCCACTCATTTGCATGAAATCAATGAAGCTTCTCCTTTCTATGCATAGAAATGATGCTTATGTTCTTGAAGATGGCAGAAAATGGTGAAAATCTTCCACTTTTGTAGCCTAATTTTACTCTTTTCACGAATAATGACATAATTGTGTATTTCTCTTAGCTTTTTCATAGATAAAATGTCATTTATTTCACATTTTGTGCGTGTTTTGAAGAGATTTAGCAGGTTCTCTTTTCTCCTCCGTAGCTAGGGTTTGGGAGATGAGTTCTTCATTTTGTGTTTTTCTTCTGCAAGTTCTTCCTTACCATGACTGTCACTCTTTTCACGAGGTTGGCACTTCATCTTGCTTTAAACTTTACCTTGCGAACTTGATCTTGTAACCCTCATCCAAACTCCACATATTCATATATCTGAGAATATGTATAGAGTTGCTTATCATGCATTTGTTGTTCATTATTGTTCATTCTCACTTGAAGTGCTTTGAGGGCTTGTCTACTGTTGCTCAACTTGACAATCTTGTAGTAATTATTCCTATGCAAACCACTGTCATGCACTTGAAAATGGTCTATCATAGCTATAACCTTCTCATGAGAATGTCACCATTATATTATTTCATTCAATGCAACGGTCCATCAATAAGCCATGAAATATTGGGTCATATAGTGCCTTATCTACTTGTTGCATCTTCAATGTTTGGTGCATTTTGAATTTTTACTTGCTTGCATTAATCTTTGTGACTTACTAACAAGTACAATACTATCCTTGATGGTGCCTTTAAAATGCTTAGATCGCATTTGAGGGAACCAAAATTTCTTGCAATGATAATGGTTGTTTGAACAACATTCTAATTCTTCTATGCTATGATTATTCTTGATATTCTTGTCTATAAATGACTATCACGCCTTCTTGTCTTTGTGGGCTTATTGTCACTCATAGACCATTTTCAATACTAGGTTCCATTGCTTTGATATCACTGTCCTTCATATATTCAATGATATCTCCATCTGTTGGCTTAAAATAAAAAAGTCTAGACTCTTTTACTGCCTTCATAAGACTGCCCATCACACTTTCAATCACAACCCTGGGGAGTGTCAATTGTAATTGCATAGTGATTGTGTATTTGAGGTGAAACTGTCCTTATAGGAAATGGTCATGCTTTTCTATTCTAGCTTGACATGTTATGTGACTGCCCAGGTTCTATGTAATTTGATGTCTAATCAAGCTATTCAAGAAACCCATCATCAATATGAACAATTTCATTTACCTTTCAGGGACTCTGTCACTATGCTTTGTATCTACATTGTTATGAATACAAGGACTTATATTATATTTTTAAAATCCTCATCATGAAGGACAAACTTTACCTTGACTACATTGGCACTCTTGAAATAAAAACTCCCTGTTATTGCTTTTCTTCAAACAGGTTGTTTCATTGTGTTGATAGAAAACCTTCAGTTGTTATTGGCATTCATCTTTGCATTCAACTAACCATGATCTTGACAATGCCTTTGCTATGATTGTTTATGTACTTGATGATCTCCTTCCTTACTCATGGTGAATCAATTGAGAAGATATTTTTCATTTAGGACAATGATCTACCAACTCACTCTCATGAGTGATGAATACCTGCTCAATGTAGACAAGAGAGATGAGTAACATTCTTATCCCTCTTAAAAAAACACAAGAAGGTGGCATGTTGGGCTCAACCCTTGTGGGAGCCCATTTTCTCCATATGTTATGATATCAAATGAAAATAATCAGCAATGAAAATTTTACCTATACCTGCACAATGAACAAACATGTTAGATAAAACAATGAAGCCAAAAGCTTCCAATGATGCTTCATGATGATTGATGATACTCCTCTTCTCTTCCTGATATTTGTTATGTTGCAAAAATGTTTCAATGCCTTATGAGAATAAAATATATGTTTGTTGATGTAGTATGTGCAAAGAATATGGGTTTCGAGCTCTAACACAAATTTTCTCATCTTTTGGAGGAATTTTTGGAGCAGTAGAGCAACTTTTGGAGCAACCAAGCGAAAGGAGCTTAAGCAAGGATGCAATAGTTCAACTTGGGGTTCATCATTCGGGCAATGACGAATCCCTATTCCTTTCATAGGCTTTTTTCTTTTATACTTCTTCAAATGTATAGTTTTCATCTTATATTGTATTGAAATAGTTATTCCCACGGCTTGTGTGGGACACCATACATTTGTAATTATCAATAAAGACAACGTTTATGCAAAACTTGTGCAATATTTTCTCTTGTTTACATTTGCATAATAAACTACAATCTATTTGATGACATTTTTGTGCATATAAATGGAACCTTAACAGAAATCGATATGTACCTTTTATCTTTAGTTTGCAAATGCTATCTTAGCTCTACCTGATTGCATTGGAAGCAAAAATTAGGTAACAGTAACTATGAAGCCTTCATCTCCTAGTTTCCCTATTGAAATTGGCTTGCCTCTTGTAGCAATCATTGATTTCCATTCTATAATTTAATTTTTATTCTTTCTTTTCCAACAATCTGATAAGGTTCACTATCACCCAAATATACCACTCCAAAATTTCCTTGGAAATAATCAAGAAAATAATTTCTATGGGATGTAGCATGAAATGAAGCCCCTGAATCTATTACCCAAGAATCATCAACATTATCTAGAGAAAGAGTTAAAGATTTATCATCTAATTTACTTACAACATTTTTTTCTTTGTTTTTATCTTAGTGTCTTTTTCCTTCTTTTTCTTCTAAGACCAACAATATTTATTTAAGTGACCTGGTTTTCTATAGTACCAACAATCCTTCCTTCATTTGTATTGATACCTTCTATTCTTTGATCTCCCTCATGAATTCTCGTAACTTCCAGGGCTTTTCACTCTCTCCTTTGATCTTCTTATGTCCTTGAAATTCAAAACATTACTTGATGTTGAAGTCTCACCTATGCTCCTCCTTTAAATTCCCCCACTCAAAATCACACCAACAACATCATCAAATTTTAATGCATTTGAACTAGAAATAGAGTTACTGACAACTATAACCAAGTTGTTCCATCTTTTTGGAAAAGAACATAAAATCAAGAGAGCTCAAACCTTTTCATCAAAACTAACATAAATTACATAAGTTAATTGAGGGCTTTTCATATAATTTTTCCAATTTTTGCATCAATTCATTTGTTGTTTTTATTTTGGATATATTAAATGCCACATATGGTGTTAGGCACAACTAAATACTTCCTAATGCCTTTTGTCCAAAATTTCACATTCTTCATTTGACATTGTTGTTGGTTTCTTTTTTTTCTTGCAATGGTCGTCACAAATCTTTCTGATACAAGTAATCGTCCATCTACATTTTCCACAACTGATAATTCTGGCCACTAAAATTTTCAACCTTCAATTTTCTTCAGACATTTCTCCCACTCAAGCTTGAATCTCTCCTACCAAATGAAAAAACTACACCACTCTAATACCAATTGTTGGGATTTACTAGTAGGATGGAGCAATAAAATAACCAATTATAAATGCAAATTGTAGAATTTAATGAAAATGAATTACACAGACACAAAAATTTAGTGTGGGTCACCTAATATAGGCTACATCCACAAAACAACTATCCAATATTATTCAATATCTAGAAAAATACAAAGTACAATGTTACATTAACTGCAACAATATTCACAATTGTGTATACACTCACAAAATGATTTCAATATGTGTGCAATACTTTTTTGTTGTGTGCTCATTTCCAAACTGTGATAACTCCAAAACCACATTGTTGTGTGCTCTTTTTATTTCTCATGCATGAAGTTATTCACATTTAATCTATAACAAACCAAGAAATAGTCTATTTTTGGCAATTACAAAATAGTTTTCAATTTGAATTTATTAACAAAACTCTTTTAATTAAACAATTTAGGAGGAAAATGTGGTTGTCAAAGTCACTAAAATATTAAACCATAGCATGATCAAGCTCCACAAATCAACACAACCCTCCTAGCAATCAAAATTGCAAGCTAATCTTAATCCATACACTCTAAGTAAATCATCTAATCACAACCTTGGTCTTGTTCCTAACCTTGCTACAGTCCTTGATCAAATATCCAATCATCATCATTGTGATATATCATTCTCAATACTTGTGTTATTTTGGGATATATTGTTCCCACACCAACAACACCCCATCAATTAATCTTTGAACTTTCATCTTGATTGAGGCAACATAATTTTTTCTTTTGTATAATTTGATGCATGCTTGTTGATGAGGCCATAAATCATCTCCTCTTTAGCCAAATAAAATGATATCTTTCTTCTTAACAAACTAGTTTTAAAGTGAAATTGAGTAAGGTTTGAAAGTTTTATACCTTGTTTAAGGTATAATGTAAAGTATATGTTTAGTTTTTCTAGTACCCAATGTGATTTGAATTGTTTCCTAGCTTCTATCATTTCTTTAAAGAACCCAGGTCAAGTAAAGGGCTCTAGAGATACTAGCAACAAAGAACTCCATAGACATTTGAAGGCTCTAAAGACATTGTGAGAAGTTGCAATAGATTCATCCAAACGTCCTACATACTCTATAATTCTTGTAGGGCCCACTAACCATCAATCAATCCTAAATTAAAAGGCCAAGTATCTATTCCTCCTAAGTACGATCCATTTTCCTAGGCATACTCCCAAGTACTCATTTTACATCTCATCATTCAATCCTCCTAAGGGGAATCTCCACCATTAATTTCCCATCAAGCAATTTACCCTTCATCTCCATCAATCATGTGAAGACAATTATCCTCTTATCCTTCCAAGGGTCTTAGCTAATTTGAGCCCTTTATCTTTAGTTTTGATCCTACCCATCCAAACCTTGGACCAAAAATCTATAATTTCGCCTCAACCCGAGTCATTTTAACAAGTCTCCATGAAATGCAACCTTATGTTTCTAGTGAAGGAACTTATATGTCGCCAAATCCATCATCCTTTAGCACACCCACCATGGCTTGGTGTAGTAGGGATTGGTATTGGTGACCATATTTTATGTTTTTATCAATGCATGCCAACCTTTGTTTTATCTTGAGTGTTGCATGCATTTTGAATAGGTTAATTTATATAGTTTAGCTTGTTCTATTATACTCAAATTCAATCTACACACATCAATGTATAGTTTCTAAATGTTATAATTGCTTTGCTAAAACCTATGAGCACAAATAAATTCAAATGACTTAAAATGAAATTGAGAGTATTTCTCCTTTGCAACGATTTTTTTTGTTTATGTTTAGCTCCTTATGCAATGTCTACAATAAATAAGAGACTGTTGGGAAAATTATATACCTTAAACAAAAAATATTGAATATTTTGTAAAATTGTTTTCTCTAAATGAGGTGTTGCACTTTCAAATAAAAATTTTAGGTGATGGTTGTGTATAACATTATAAATGTATTTGATGTGGATGTGAATTGGAGAAAGACATTTAATAATTGATAGTCATAGTTTAGTGAGAAGATGGCTTAATGGGATCATGATTTATTGTAGAATACACATTGTATGAATACATTTCATATGAGAGGCACATTACAAAAATGCATTTAATTATTAAATACCAAGTGTAAAAAATATTTAATGGAATATGAAACAAATCATCTTGAGCATTTGGATTAATAAAATATAATTAATTATTAAATGTCTTATTAAAATCATTTAATACAGGACCACATGACATAAGTCAAACTTGGGTGTCCACCTTAGAGATTTACTTTGATGCATTGTTTATAGCTCTTACCTATAAAATGAGGGTTTGAGATTGAGTTTAGACATGATCATCATATGAATGTGTTAGTAATGTGTTAGTACCTAAGAATATGATATTATAATGTATTTAGGTGGATGGAGATGCCAACATGTGACACATCCCTTAAGTTAGTTATATCGAATCATGTGGACAACTCGTGTAATTAATTATATTAGGAGATGAGCATGCCTTTATTATGATTACCCTTAATTATATTATTAAGAGGTCTACATAAAGAAGGTGGAGCATGATATTGTATTTGGGATCTCTTGGAGTTATAGTGTAGAGTGGATTCTTCCTTAAGGAGTATTATATAGTATTACCCTACTTCAAGGTTTTATTTTAGTTTTGCATATATTGGATATTGGAGCATCTTGATTCATGAAAATCTATGTTGTGTGAGATCTATGTTATTCATTATATTATTTTCATTACTATATGTGTGGATATTATTAGAATGAAGCTTGGTGTACACACCCAAAGACTTAAGTTACTTGTTTAGAGTTCATAGGGAACATGGGAGTAGTAAGTGTGGATATCATTCATTCTAAGATCAATCTCATTAAGAATGCAACCCTAATTGCTCATTGCTACTAAAGAAAGCCATATCTTGTATTGTTTCTTTCTCCATTAAAACTTGGTATCATACAAAGGCTCCAAGCCCAATATTATATTATAATTATTTTGTAGCTGAAAATATATTGATTTAGGTGTTTTTGAGACTCCAATTTTTGTTTTAAGTCCATGGTTTACTAGTGCATCTCTCTTATGTAATTTTTTTTCTTTCGTTCTTGTTATTTCTTTAATATTATTGCATACCGGAATGTTGTTAGAACTAATAAAGATTAAATTGCTTGTGACATCTCCTACCATGATTAATGTTGAAAATTGTTTTGTATTTCTTTTCAACTGAAGTTAGGATTAGAATTGCAAACATAGCAAATCCAAAACCCTACTTCAATTGGATGCCATACATGTAGTGTCTTATTGCAGGCGTGCTTCCATTCCACACATCCTCCCTAATAATAGAAAAAATCCAATACCAACATTCCAAGCAATTGAATTTTGTATAGCATAATAGGTATTCATCATATTGTTCCATAAATAGAAGTCGTGCAGTGACCACCAAAGCCTTACCCTATCTTAAATGCCAAAATACATTTGTTTCTGAGTCATGCATTTTGGGCCCTTATTTTGTTCATTCAGCAATCAATTTGTAGGATTCAAATAAATCTTCGAAGATGTGATCTGAGGAAGTTCATAAAGTGCTTCAAAACTAATTATTCATTTTAAGGTTCTAAGAGATTTTCCTAGGTTAGACAAATGTCAATGGTAGAGGGTGCATTCGCTATTTCGGCTATGCGGTATCTTTTGGCATGGAGTAAAATGCAACACGATAAATAATCATGTAAAACATATGTATAGCTAGAGGAAACCCCAAGTGCCCTCCCCCAAAACTGATAAAGAGCAAACCACATATGCTACATACAAAATTCTTCCCCCGTTAAACATCAAATATTTGACAAATAATAAGAGATCCACCTACCATTGTTTACTGCTAAGTCTATATAGTTTTTTCTTTCCTATTTTTTCCTAGAAATCATAAGAATGTAAGGACCTTCCCACTAGGACCCGTATTATCACTATCAAAATGAAAAGCATCAGTGTTGCTGGAGTTTCTTATGCATTAAGGAATGATTTAACAGTACGTGGATTCCATTTGAAGGCTGTGTAAGTTGCTCCCTTCCTTAATATGCTACAATCCACAAACATAGACATTTAATGTAAACAATGGCATCAACCTAAGGTTCCATTCTATGAGAATTCTAATTTTTTGCGTTGCCAAGTCATTCTAGGTGCTCAAACAAGAATGGAAGTATTTTTTCATTTATGGTCTTGTAGTTGTGTTGATTGACAATTTTTTTTTTCAAAGATTAACTTAGTGTGACTACATATTGCTCAAAATAAAGAACAAATCGGCAACAAATAGTTGGAGAGATCACCATTTCACTCTTTTGAATTTTGATTGAAGTACAACTCTCTTGTAAGATATAATTTTTTTTTTTTTCAATTTAAAAAGAAGTTGGTATATTTTTTACCAGAAAGTAGTAAAGGTGAACTAACACTTGCTCATATATCCATGATGCAAATGTGATTGGAATCAAATTTCAAAAAATCAACTGAAACTTAAAAGATAAATGTTACCAATACTGCAACTCAAATATTGAGATATCAACAACAAGCAGATAGACTAGACAAACCTCAATTTCACCTCTTTCTGAAGAAAGATGAATGTAACACAAGAGAATATAGCATCCACAAAGAGAAATAATATTCTAGCATCTATAAAAGCTCAAAGACTCGTCCATAAATACTAATTATTACACCCAGATTCATATGTGCAAAGACAAAGAACTTCAAAAACAAGAAAATTGCAAAACCGTTCTTTCTTTCGATCAATTCTCACTCTTGCATCAAATTACAATGAGAATAAAAATTCAAACCCTTCAAATGTCCTTAGATAGCATATTTTCAACATAATTGTCACCAGGTTCTTGAAAATTGATTCTTTAAAGAATCCTAACCATCATTCAACCAAATGGAGCTTCATAAATTATCTCAATTTCTTCTTAGTCGAGACTTATGAGCATTTATGACTAATTTTAGGAACATCATAATTACATCATGCATATCGATTTGATTTTGATGGGATAATGCATCACCATTATTTGTATGCAAGCCTCGTGGATTTCTATACGTGTGAAAAACCTGCAACCTCCAAGTTCTGCATTTAATTACATATCCCTTGGCGATCGTACTCGTGCAAACTGGTTTAATTAAAGGATTTTTATTAACATTGAAGCTTAGCCAACTCAGAATCCAACAATCTTATCAAATCATCTGTTGTGTTCATTTAATTTGAGGCATTTGAAAGCATCCTTGCTACTGAGAAAATATTCCCATAGCTTATTTTGCAGATATGAAAATCGCCTCCTTTATTCTATAAATTTGAAGGGATTTCCTTCATTCTTTATATCTCTATTTCACTTGCAAAAAAGTTGAGCACTTCCAGTGACAACTTCTAAAGGCATTTTCATGATAAATGAGGGTGTAGAATGTAGTTCGGTGAAGAGGTTGGTGGACGCCCAACTCAAGGAAGTATTCCTCATAAGGAGCGATGTGAAGGATTCATAAGGAAGATCGTTGCGGAAAATTTCCTCGCATAGGTCCACGTTCACAATTATGTGCTACCAAAATGATTCATGTATAACATTATCTGAACTTATAGTAAGTTGGGATGGGGTGCCAGAGCTGTAAAGATGTTGGTAAGGCCAACTTACCTAGCCAGCATGGAAGCTGCCTTGGGATGCCTTAGTGAGTACCCATGAGAAGGCCTAGAGGGGGATGCCATTTGTATTGTTACCGCTCTCCATAATGAACAAGCCAAACAAGTTGTTTCTCTCCTATGTGTTGGATTGGAGAGAAATGTGATGGATACCTTCACCCACTATGTTGAATTCAATGAAAACCCATTCTCTCCTATGCAAATAGAGAGACTTCAAGAAGTTATGGAGGGGATCTACATATTGAGGTTTACTCTCTATGCTTAAAAAAAATATCTTGAAAATCTTCTTTTTTGATATAATATAATATATATGTCTTTGTTTCTACACTTTAATTGTTTTGTGTAATGTGGAAAATTTGGAATTCTCTGTTTCTACTTCATGTGTTTTACTTTCATTGTGATGCATTGTTTTCATCTCTGTGATGTATGGTTTTTACTTTCAACACTTTTTTCTTTCAGTAAATAGAAATTGTGAACACAAGATGATTGTTTCAAATGCAATGTAAATGAACCAATATTGGGTTTCGGTGAGGTTTTAGTAATCTCATTAGAGTCCAACATAGTTCTAAAAGCCCTCTTATCATCCACTTCACAATATTCCTTTTAGGCATGATTCAAAACACATTGGTGTTTTCTGAAAAGAGGCTTTGACAATAATAAAAATGCTATTTTTTTAAAAGAAATCCTTTATTGTCGGTGATAAAATAGGTTTTTGATTTACCTTGTCGAGAACCAACAAAGGTTTCAAAACCTTACAAAATTTCCAAAATAGCATCAATCTTACTTATCTTTTTCTTCTTCCGATCGGTGCTTGCCAAGGTTATGAAAACCTTTTTGGACTCTAACACTCTTCTCAAAACATCACAAAACCCGATTCAATAGAAAATTTTAGGTTTAACTTTAGGAAGTTGAAAAAAATGAGGTTGTGACAACCACTGCAGCATCCGACCTAGTTTCAAAAACCATAGTAAAGAGTGATAACTTTAACTTAGGCAAAATTTTCATGGGTGGACATAATTTTGAGGGAATGACACAAACTGTTGTAACAATTGGCTCTGACTTGGGATGAGGACTACAAAGGATGAAGCAAGGGACCTAGAATCTTAGCAACAGGCTAGTGCTTTATCCAGTGGGAAATAGAGTCAACAACAACAAAAGAAAGCCAAAAACAAGGCAAGAAAAAATCACCTAAACTAACAACACGCCAAAATTTCAAAGTATATGCAGGGCAGGGGAACCCTACCTCTAAAGATGCTCAGGGCCATTCATGCAAAACCATTGATAGACTATGAGAAATATGAGCCACTACAAAAAAGGAATGCACTTATGTGTAACACTTGTAGATTAAGGAATAACATGTAGCCCCAAAGAAGATTCACCTGGTAACATATACTCTTATGTGTAATTTCACCACCAAACAACCACTTCTCATCTCATATTTCCATCACTTCTTGAACATGAGTGTGTGAATTGGTAGCCACACCCTCATTTGTCATCTCGAATAGACCAACATTTTGAATTGTCTCTTCACTAACTGGGGTAAAGGATGAATGTATCTGATATAGATCGATATGTGACTAAGGGGTGTTAACTTTACTATCGCCTCCATCCAATGTGAGCACATTGCATCCATAAATCATCTCCACAAGTTCTCCAAAAATTTCAACAATTTCATTATTCTTCATTGATGGAGAGTTTGAGTTACCTATTTCTTCTATTGCCTGAAAGGAAGATAGGATGTCTTCATGAAAAGACTCATCATTAGAGATTCCCAAATTTTGAATTGGAAAATGAGAAACATCATTTGCATTAGAGACATTTCCCACAACTTTCTCTCTATTTGTTCATTTTTCTCTCCATGATTCAATCTCTTTCTCAGGATTTTCATTATGTTTCTTATTAACATTGCCAACTGTCATATCATTACAAGAAGCAGGAACAAATACCTCTAGGTCACCCAATTCATAATCACAAAGTTCAAATAAAGGATTGTCTCTGACTTTGAAAACTTCACCAGAACTGCCTAGCAAGAATAAGGCATTAAAACTGCTTGACAACTTTTCATGACTTTCATTTCCAAAGCTTTCTAGTCGCTCATAAGCCACAAATTTTGCTATGATTCTCTTAGCCGATTCCTTGACATCTTTAAAAGTGAACACTTCGAACTTCGGGGTTGTAGAGGGAACCTGGGCTATATAATCAGATGATTTCTTATCAATCCCACTTGCTAAGATGGAGGATACTTATGTGGCGCATGATGTTATCGAAAAAACATAATCTTCTTCATCACTTGAACTGTCAGAGTTTACTCCTTCTGCATAATATTTGTTATGCATTTCAACCTCCCCTTCGTCACTAGATTTGGTCCAGCAATTCTCTTGGCATAATAGGATGAGATTAGGACATTCATCTATACAAGGTGGAAACTTCACTTCTCTTGATTGTTTATGGCAATTCTTTGGAGTGAATTTTACATTTGATAATATCCCAATTTGGCGTTGACCAAAATATCTAGACAAAAATAAATCATCCTCTATTTTTACAGCTTCCTATTTCACAATCTCAAAATCACATGCCTTTTTTTGCTTTAGGTGAAATTGGATTTCTGGATGGAGTGCATCAATGAAAACGGTTACTAAATTTGATTGATTAGAATTTTCTGCGTGAGGAATCCATTTCAAGAGTTGAGTGAATCAATTGACAATATCTCATACATTTGTGCTCTTCCTTTCAAATTTAAAAAAAGTAAGATAACATAGCACTTATATTGATGACTAGTTTGAACCTCACAAGGAACTTATCTCTCAATATATCCCAACTTGTGATGCAACTGTCTTCTAAATATTGAAACCAACATGCCACTTTGCTAACGAGAGATTCGACAAACAATCGCACAAACACATCCTCTTTAGAGATACCTAAAATCCCACATGCAACAGTGAAAGCTTGAATGTGGTTTTCTGGATCTTGAACATCTTCTCCAATAATTTTTGTGGAATGTTTTTTGGACCTTGTGGGTAAGGTTGTGTATTGGGATGAAGCCAGAGGCCCAGAATGTGCTCCCCATGGTTGAGGTGCAGTGGCCGCCATAGTTCATACTAAAATGCTTCAAATAAAATTCTTGAAATAAATTTCGATATACAGAGTCGCCAACTCCCATCTAGAGGAAGTAACTTCTTTCTTTTTTAATCTTCTTCCCATGTTTAGACTTCTTCATGAATTAATTTCTAGGTGGTGTATTTTGATCTTCTGGTGGATTTCGGTTACGATCTTGGTTTGGCTGAGGGCTAGGGTTCCTTTCAATTATTACCCTCAAGAATCTCTCTATCACCCTCTCAAAAAAACCACTGGTTGTTGTGCTAGCTCTTCTTCTTCTTCACGGAAAAGATTCACTCTCATGTACTTTGCAACATTCCTCTTATGTCTCCAAGCCAAGGTGTTTAATTGAGAGATAATATGTCTTCTTGCTTTGGATGAACCAAATCGAGGGCTGGTTGAAGCACAAGGAATACATTCTCATGTGACAGGCCATATTTTGTCATGAATAAGGAAACTATTTAGACTTCTCCTTTCAATTCCCTAGTAGAGTCATCAAAAATCTATTGGTTGACAGATTTGTTGATGCAAGTGGGACTCCGAAATGCATGTTGAAACCCACAACTCACAAACAATTGCTCAAAACATCATATGCAAAGACTCTTTGCTCACAAACAAACTCACAATCCACCACATAAACAACAAACAAACTCATGCTCTTTTATTGAATTTCAAAGCCAACAAACAACATCAATTTTATTTTGTTTGCAATAAGAAAATAAACCCATCACATTCTTCATACCACTGCTATTTCATTACAACGAATTTTCTCGAACGGTTTTTGGGTTTTGTGCTCTTTCTTCCCAACTTTCTAAAACATTTTGAATTTTTCAATTTCATTCTGAAATGAGAAAGTTATGCATGTTTTACTGAGATTGGTTTTCACAATCACGACTTTTGACAATCTCCCTCTCCAATGCATACATCCGATTCTTCTCTACACAATTAATTATTTTTCCCAAATTATTTTGTGACCATTTCAGTTCCATAACTTCTTTTTTTGTAGCCCAACTCTCTCCACATCCAAATAATTACAAATTTTTAAATTTAATGAGTTACATATGCCAAAAATGGCCTCCTCATAACTAGCTGTGGGGTTTTGTAACTCCTAAGATTGTCATTAATTCACACCTCCCAACACTTCCAATTTGAATTGGAATTAAATTCAAATTCACTCGAAAGATTTTTACATTTTAGGAGTTTTTTAAATAATTGAAATTATTGCTTGCAAGATGCCACCAACAAACCAAAACAAAAAATCAAAATGATAAAATTTAAATATTTTTTGGTGTGTAGGATTGCTCGTGCACCTGGATGCTCTTGCATCAAACAACTCAAGTAAGAGAAATATTTCATGAGTCAAAAATCATTAACATTTAATGATTTCATGTTTGTTCTTCATCCATCTTTCTTGTTTGTCTACTTGATTTTTCTTCTTCTTGACCCTACTCTAAAATTTCCTATCTCTTCCATCTTTCATCCTTCCTCTCTTTCTTCCCTTCATGAAATTCATTTGGTTTCACCATATTTCATATTCACATTCCACTTTATCATCCTCAACACCTACATACAAAGCAACACTAACAAATTCATGGGGATCAATGAATCCCATCTGCACATCCTTTTCAATTATTATTTCTCCATCCTTTTCTTCTTGTATGTCAACAACAATCATCATACCTCTCTCTAATTCAACCTTTAACTTGTTATTTATGCACCTAACCATCTCTTTCATCTAACTTTCTTTCACCATTTCATCAAAGTATAAATTAGCCTCAACATCAACATCAATAAATTTTACAAAATCATCAAATACTCCCATTTTCTCCTCTTTCCCTTCTAGTGTATCATCAATTCTTGTATTCTCATATCCATTTTTGTAAACCATGTCATTTTCATGTGAATCAACCTCTTCACTATCATCAAATAATTCTGAAAATTCAAACTTTACCTCAATGTTTGTTGCAAAATTTGTTTCACATGTTAACACAAGCCACTCTTTTTCAACTGTTGCAATCTACATTAATAAGTCATTTTCTTCTTCATTTGTTGTTTCTCCTTCACTTCCCCTATTCTCTATATTCTCTATATACTCTTTTTCATATGTTTTCCCAAAAATCTTAATGTTTCCAAGTCCTTCGATGGACCAAACTTCGTGGCAACTTCATGGTTATCTTCTACAACAATACTATCATTTTCATGCACAAATTCATGTATCTTTTTCAAATCAAATTTTCTTTCACAAATATCATAAGAATGACTATTTACCTATGTGTTTTCTTGCTTCCCTACTGCTGCCCCAAATTCATAATCACCATTTTTCTTTATCTTTTTTATATGTAAATCAATATTTACTTTGTAAAACTCAGAAAAAAGAGATAATACCTCTGTTTTTGTTGTTACAACCTCCTTTCTTATGGATGTAATTTCATTTTTATTTTATTTTATGTTCTCAACAAGATGCGCACCCGATGCTACCTCTTTCTTTCTCCATTCTTTCTTTGTGCCTTTCATCTTTTCTTGCTTTATTTCATTTGCATTTGTGTGGGCTGCTCTCACATGAATTTCTTTCCACTCTTTCCATCATAGGGTTGCAACACTGCACTTCAATATTCTTCTTTCGTTGTCCTCTTTGTCAAACCTCTGCTTTTCCTCTTTCTTCTCTTCATTGTCCTCTATTATAGGTTCTTTTATTTCTTCATTTCCTGCACACAAATCATTACTTGCAAACTTGTTATGAAAAAAACAATGAAACTCAATTTCATGTATTTTCTGATCTTCTTCAACTATAGCTTTCTTCATTCCTAAGCTTTCTTCTTCATTCCTGAGCTTTCCTCAAGGGCATCCAATCTTACTTCTTTTTTCTTCAACTTTGCAATGAGCTTCTTTTCTCTTACATTTTCCCAATACTCTTTCCAAAATAACATTCTCACAAGTCTTCAAATGACCCATCTTGTCTTATTTTTCAAATTCATTATTAGACTCACAAGTCCCTCTGCAATTACAAGTCCTCCTTGCAACAATATTTCTCCCTTGTTTATTACCCAACAAACGGTTTCTGAAAGACACACCTCTCTTAGTGGAAGAACTCTACACCTTCTACCCAGCTTTATCTTTGCTAGAGGATAGAAGTCACAAGCCCTCTTTCATACTTGCCAGAAACAAGTTCTCTCACAACTTCTTTCACGGCTTCACTGTTTCACTCTTCACCCGTAGGTCTTGGTGCATACTTTGCACTCTCAAGATTTTCTGGCTCTGATACCATCTTATGCAAGTGGGATTCCCAAATGCATGTCGAAACCCACAACTCAAAAATAATTGCTCTAAACATCATATGTAGAGACTCTTTGCTCACAAACAAACTAACAATCCATCACATAAACAACAAACAAACTCACAATCCACCACATTAACAACAAACAAACTCATGCTCTTTTATTGAATTTCAAAGCCAACAAATAACAACACCAATTTTATTTTGCATTACAACAAGAAAATAAACCCATCACAATCTTCATACCATTGATATTTCATTACAATAAATTTTCTCGAACAGTTTATGGGTTTTGTGCTCCTCCCCAAATTTTTAGAGCATTTTGAATTTTTCAATTTTGTTCTTAAATGAGAAAGTTATGCATGTTTTACTAAAACTGGTTTTCACAGTCACGACTTTGACAATCTCTCTCTCCAATGCATACATTTGATTCTTCTATACACAATCAATTATTTTTCCCAAATTATTTTGTCAACCATTTCAATTTCATAACTTCTTTTTCTAGTGCCTAACTCTCTCCACATCTAAATAATTGCAAATTTTTAAATTTAATGAGTTACATATGCCAAAAATGGCCTCCTCATATCTCAATGTGGGGTTTTGTAACTCCTAAGATTTTCATTAATTCATATCTCCCAACACTTCCAATTTGAATTGGAATTAAATTCAAATTCACCTGAAAGATTTTTTACATTTGAGGATTTTTTTAAATAATTGAAATTGTTGCCTGCAAGATGCCACCAACAAACCAAAGAAAAAATCAAAATGACAATTTAAATATTTTTTAGTGTGCAAATTGCTCATGCCCCTGGATGCTCTTGCATCAATTGTCTTTTCAAAGATTAACTTAGTGTTACTCCATATTATCCAAAATGAAGATGAATTAGCAACAAACAATTGGAGAGCACCATTTCATTGGTAATCTTCCTCTAAATTTTGATTGAGGTACAACTCCCTCATAATATTGATTTTTTTTTTAAATTTAAAAAGAAGTGGGTATACTTTTGACCAAAAAGTAGTAAAGGCGAACTAACACTTTCTCATAGCTATGATGCAAATGCGATTGAAATCAAATTTCAGAACATCAACTGAAACTTAACAAAAAATGTTATCAATACTACAACTCAAAGATTGAGATATCAACAAGCAGATAGACTAGACATACCTTTTTTGAAGAAAAATGAATGTAACACAAAAGAATATAGCATCCACAAAGAAAAGTAGTATTTTAGCATCTATCAAATCTCAAAGGTTCATTCATAAATACTGAGTATTACACAGATTCATATGTGAAAAGACAAAGAACTTTAGAAACAAGCAAAATTGCAAAATTGATCCTTCTTTCGATTGATTCTCACTCTTGCATCAAAGTATAATGGGGATAAAAAATTTGGGCCCTTCAAATGTCCTTAGATAACATATTTATAATTTTGCAACATAATTGTCATCGAATTCTTTAAAACCGATTCTTTTAAAAAATCGTAACCATTGCTCTACCAAATTGGACTTCATAAATGATCACAATTCCTTCTTAGTCGAGCCTTATGAGCATTTATGATTATTTTAGGAACATCACAATTACATCACATATTGATTTGATTTTGATGAGCTAATGCATCACCGTTGTATGCAAGCCTCGTGGCTTCCTATACGTGTCAAAAACCTGCAACCTCTAAGTTCTACATTTAATTACGTATCCCTTCACGATCATACTTATGCAAACTGGTTTAATTAAAGGATTTTTATTAACACTAAAGCTTAGCCAACTTAGAATCCAACAATCTTATCAAATCACCCGTTGTGTTCATTTAATTTGAGGCATTTGAAAGCATCCTTGCTACTGAGAAAATCTTCCCATAACTTATCTTGCAGATATGACAACCACCTCCTTTATTCTATAAATTCAAAGGAATTGCCTTCATTCTTCATATCTCTATTTCACTTGTAAAAATGTCAAGCACTTCCAGTGAGGCGATTTCTTGAGAATTGAGGGTGTAGAATGTAGTTCGGTGAAAAGGTTGGTGGCAAACCAACTCAAGGAAGTATTCCTCATAAGAAGCGATGTGGAGGAAGGAGTCATCAGTAAGATCAATAGGGAGAATTTCCTAACATAGGTCCACGTTCACAATTCTACGCTCCTGGAATGCTTCATGTATAACATTATCCGAACTTCTAGTAAGTTAGGATGGGGTGCCAAAGCTGTAGAGAGGTTGGTAAGACCAGGTTACATAGCCAATGTGGAAGCCGGCCTTGGGACACCTCAATAAGTACCCACGAGAAGACCCGGTGGGCGATGCTATATGTATTGCTACCACTCTCTATGATGCACAAACCAAACAAGTCGTTTCTCTCCTACGTGTTAGATTGGAGAAAATTGTGATGGAGACCTTCGCCCACTATGTTGAATTCAATAAAAACCTACTCTCCTGCGCAGATAGAGAGACTTCAAGAAGTTGTAGAGGCATCCACATCTTGATGTTTACCCTTTATGCTTAAAAAAATGTATTGAAAATCTCTTTTTTTGATACAATATAATATGTATGTCTTTGTTTCTACGCTTTAATTGTTCTGTGTAATGTGGTGAATTTGGCATCCTCTGTTTTTGCTTTATGTTTTACTTTCGTTGTGATGCATCGTTTTCATCTTTGTTCTGTATGGTTCACTTTCAGCACTTTTGTCTTTCGCTAAATAGAAACTGTGAACACAAGATGATGGTTTCAAATGCAATGTAAATGAACCAATATCAGGTTTTGGCGAGGTTTTAGGAATCTCATTAGAGTCCGACACATTTCTTGAAACCCTCCTATCATCCGCTTCACAATCTTCCTTTTAGGCACTATCCGAAACACTTGGGTGTTTTCTGAAAAAGGGGCTTTGACAATAATAAAAATGCTGAAACTTTTAAAGAAATCCTCTACCGTTGGCGATAAAATAGGTTTCCAAACCTTGTCGGAAATTGATAAAGATTTCAAAACCTTACAAAGTTTCCAAAATAGCATCAATCTTACTTTTCTTTTTCTTCTTTCGGTCGATGCTTGCCAAGGTTATGAAAACCTTTTTGGACTCCGACATTCTTCTCAGAACTTCACAAAAAGTCGATTCAATAGCAAATTTAATTCTTAAGAAAGTCGATCAAAATGAGGTTGCGACAAACAACGCAGTGTCCAACCTAGTTTCAAAAACCACAAGAAAGAGCGATAACTTTAACTTAGGCAAACTTTTCATGGTGGATGCGGTTTTGAGGGAATGACGCGAACCGTGGTAACAAGCTGTGAAATGTTCCTTGTGACTAGCTCAAGATATTTTCCAGTCCATAACTCTTGCCAAGAAAGGGAATGAATAGTATGTTGTTTGAAATACTGGAGGATTCCAAATGCCAAGAGCGAAAATATATTTCAAACATTGTAATCTTTCTCGCTAACTTGTTTCACCAGCTAAGTAGGCAAAAGTCAGCCAAATATTCTTTGTTAATTTGTGATGCTTCTTTAGATTGGGATATACTTTATGAGGTGCAAGAACTCATTACACAATATAGAAGATATACAATAGTGTAATAACAAGGTCTTTGGGGCTATGAAATTACACCATAACATCAATCGTAGACTCTGTGGAACTGGAAAACCATCAACAAATGCATACTGCACAGACTTAGAGTAGTGGGGATGCCAGCAACCACTTGAAAAGCTTCCAACTGCCAGTGAGGGAACAGTTTTGCTGATTGTGATTAAGTCTAAAAGTCCAAGTATTACTTCTTTCTATATGTTTCATAATGCTGGAATCATCCAATAAGAGCAATGATTTTGCTGAATAGATGTTTTTTAATTCTTCTGAACAACTATTATGCATTGCAGCAATGTGATTACAATTGAAGACCGATTTTACAAGGTAACTTTGAAATCTACTTGATAAGTGATACTAGATTTCCACAATCCATGAAGAATGTAGCTGAGTGTTGGATGCAAAAAATACACACAATCTAATCCAGAAACACTCAGCTACATCTACTTGATAATACAGAATATATGATATCAAAAGATTTTCCTTCCAAATCCAGCTATAACCTTTTCAAAGCAAGATGCTTTTGCAGACAGATTTTTCTCATATACTGTAACCAAGAGAAAACGGAAACAAACTACATAATTCAAATATTCACAGAAGCATTCAATGACTTCTGAACATCTAAAATCATCACCTTCCTGTTCAATTACGATTTCTACTTCACAATTCATCATTTCTGCGAAAAATATACCATATCTAGATCATATGCATAATAGCTCATTACAATTTTTTGTCTATAGTTGTTGAGAAATAAAATTTTGTAACACATAGTACATCTAAAGATAATACTTGAATATGCAGTTCACAATAGCAGAATGATGGCCACCCTAACCAAATAAAAGCTAAATTTCACTAGAAAATAACATGTAAACATTTTAATCCCCACAAACACAAAATCTCAACAAACTGTTGATAATAACACAGCCTTCAAGACTTGCAAAGACAGTAGTCCAGGATATCTGCTTACAATGGTCTTAAGAGCGAGCCTTCTGAAAACTAACTAAACAATATAGCCAAGCATTTAAACATTCAAAAAGACACAACTTTATCACCATTAATATAAATGAACAATATACTGTGATTGTGTTCTAAATGCACACATCAAGCACAAAAACTCTTTAACATCATGTAAAAGCCTGAACAAAAAACAGAAAACTGATTAATTAAGATTTTAATCAGTATTCCTTAACCAAAAAGGAAATTCAACTTGCAAGATTATGATCAAAAGATAGAAAGATATATTGATGATGCAAATATAAAAGCTAAATATTAACCAGCAAGTAGCTGTACTTATCTCAGCTCGGGAAAAAGTGCTACTGTAATTAACTGCAGTTCACTCCTTCCCTTTATATACACCTGTCGTATGTTTTGTATCCAAGATATAAATGCAAACAAAATGTGGCTAACTCATACTTTATCTTATACTTCACTTTCAGTAAAATAATACTGTACTTCCTACTAATGAATTTGATAGTTAGTCCAGAATGTCTGCTCGCAATGATCTAAGAATAGGCCTTAAGAAAACTCACTAAACAATATAGCCAAGCATTTAAACATTGAGAAAGACAACTTTATCACTATTAATGTAAGTGAATAATATACTGTGACTCTGTTCTAAAAGCACACATCAAGCACAAAAACTCTTAACATCACTACAGCCTGAACAAAAAACAGAATACTGATTGACAAGATTTTAAGAAGTATTCCTTAAACAAACAAAAAAAAATCAAGATGCAAGCTTATGAGCAAAAGATAGCAGGACTGTATTGATGATGCAAATATAAAACCTAAATTTCAGCCATTAGTAGCTGTACTTATCTGAGCTCTGGAAAGGGTGCTGCTGTAATTAACTGCAGTTTGCTCCTTCTCCTATATATACATATGTCGTATGTTTTGTATCCAAGTTATAAATGCAAACAAAAAGTGGCTAGCTTATACTTTATTTTCAGATTGCAAGTCCACCATTCAACTTTGCAGTGCACGACTCTTCTTTCTATGATAAAGCTGCTAACCAATCTTGCCTTTTGGGAAGCTTCTTTCTTCCAGTCTCAAGTCTGACCAAGCTCTTGCTGGTTTACTATAGCTTAAATTATTGTTGTCTTCTAGCATTTTACAGCTTGTGACCTCTAATCCAATAGCTTCTCCATAAGACTAGGATGTTAGTGAGAAGCGCTTGAAGAAAAATCAGATGAAGACAAACTTGTCATAAACATTTTGTACAGCTTCATATAAGCTTAAGTTGTTAACCATAAAATATGGAATCCAAACCGGAGGAAGAAATAAAATACTTTACAATGGGTAAAACTTTAAAACTTCCCACTATCAGACATTCTAGTCGGAATTCCATTTGGCATATAAGAGATTTGGAAAAATGGTTACCTACCTTCCACTAAAGGAAAGGTTAGTGAAGAGGAAATGAATGTTTTTTATTTAAAAAGTAAAGAAACTCAACAGTTTTCCTGAAAGGCCATTGATCTTGACAATGCTGCAGGATTAGCATGTAACCCTTGTGGAGAACTTTTAGCCAGATCCTTCTCTTCTGTCTTGGACTGGAAAGCTTTAAAAATTCCACCAGATCCAGATGTAATGGATTCACATTTATTTCCAATGCCTAGTGTCGTCCAGATTGAACTCTTTGCAGCTTCACCAGGATCATCAATTCTTAAAGTCTTTGGAACCCACAGACTTCCATCTCTTTTACACTCAACACTTGGAATGTCCCTTGAATGTTTGCCTAAGGTTGGAGATCCACAGCTACCACCACTGCTTGATGGGGAACTTAATCCTCCAGTTGTAGGTGGTGCTACTGCAGTAAATGGAACATTCCATGTGCCTCCTCCCCAGCCAGGAGGACCTGCCCAGTAAGTTCCAGGAACAAAAGGCCAAGGAATTCCTGCTGCCCACACACCGGGCAGCCTTGCCCCTGGTGTACCTGTGTTGACATTACCACTGTCAGAGGCATAAGCAATGCCATTGGGGCATCCTCCTGCTGCAGTTACTGGAGCACGACCCCCCCAACCAAAATTCCAACCATATGGCCAGTGACCTCCATAATAGGGGTGCTGAGGAGCAATACTACCAGACCATCCCATTATGCCTACTTGGTCCATTTGAGGAACAGAATGAAAATTCTTTGTGCCATCTTCTTTTTCTGCAATAGTGCTGCCAGTAATTGAAGACCCACATGAAATATCATCTCTATTTTCTTTGTTTGTCAATTGACTTTTTTCATCATCTTTGTTTAAGAAAGCTTGTCTGTTTGTCATTGGCTGATCTGCCAGATTAAGGGCTGTAGCCATAGATTCACAAAGAGGAGTATCTGGTCCAAAATTTAGCACAGTTCCCCCTGCAGATTCTATTTCCAAAGGAAGGAGCTGTAGTTGAGAAGTTCTCAAAACCCGTGTAGAAGAAAGTGCAGTGGGCATTACCTGGTGATGAGCAGAATCAGGAACATCTGCTCTGGCAGTTGCAAGACCATCAGCCATCAACATATGCCTATAATGTGAAGCTGAATGTTTGTTCTTACGCCGTCCTGCACCTACAGGAACATTCCTCATTGTTCCTCCAGCAGTCCAATATCTTTGGCAATTTTTACAAAAATGCCGTGGCTGGTTCACATTGTAATTGTTATAATAGCAGAATTTTGTATCTAAACTATCACAGCGAGGACAAGGTAACAATTTGTCAGGCTTCTTTGACATCTTTTCCTCATTTCCATTTGTGCCAACAGCTTCTTCCTCCCTATTTCCATTTTTCACGTTATTATCATCTTCCATTTTTGTTAGTGGAATCTTTTTCTCTGAGTCTTCTATAGGTTTCTTGTAGCTGCCTTCACTGGAATCATTGGTGTCTGTAAAGCTTTCTGCCTCTTCAGGGTTTGCATCAGGCGAACCTTCAACTTCAGACTTCAGAATGTTGTCTTGAAAGATTTCCTGTAAAACAAAGCATTGGCAAGCATATCAGATGAGAAGAAAGATGCAACAAGCTACAGACTTTGACAGGAATCCAAGCATTGGTGAAATAGATAACAGAGTCCAACTCCACAAACTAATTGCGTTTGTGGAAACCCCTACAACAGTTTAAAAGGCTGACTATTTAAGTGCCAATCCACCTCTACCTTCTTAACATTTTATTGTTTATTGTTTATTTGTGCCCTTAACTATCTAACAATAAATAATAAACAAAACCATTGCAGCTATACAATTCAAACCCTCCTCAGCACAACAAATAGTTAATTTTTTTATGCAACAAATTCTCTAAGAAGTTACCAAGAATCCACAAATCCCCCAAGACAGAGATCCTGCACAATTTAGAGTGATATTTGTAAAGGTTCCACCTAGAAATCTTAACCTTGCTGCCTTAGAAGAGAATTGAAAAAATTTCAAATCTGATGCTTTAACAGTAAATAAAAGCCCACAATTGTATATAGAGACTCAAGCTCAAATCTCCACGATGTATTAAGGAATCCTACAGCTTTGAAAGGAAAAATACAGAGGAAAAAAAACCAACCATGTTGACGTGACTTACACAAGGAATTGGGCTTTCTGTTTGTGTCCCCAAAGACACGTGCCCATTAATGTCACAGATTTACTGATGAAATATTAGTATAAAGAACTGAAAGTTTGTCCCTCTTTTCAAGAGGAAATAATCCATTGCCCAACACATTTTCACAGAACCAGCTGTAAAGGCAATTCTAACCAATGTGAGGATTCAAGCAGACCTCCAAAAGATTTTGTCTGAAATGTTGAAAAATGGGCATGTTTGTTATCCCATTATGAAAATAATTTGATGTCTAGACCAACGTTCTTTAAGACAAAACTCAAGGGTGAGAACAGACAGCATCAAAACAGAATTGTTCAGTAAGGAATTCATAGAGATATTAATCACATAAAATCACCAAAAAAGGACGTGTGAAAAGATGCAATATAAAAAAGAAAATGGGGCTATTTGACATGAAGAGTTACAATTTCACATCAGGATTCTCACAGAAAAAACAACAATCAAGGAAGTCCCCTGATAACTACAGAAACATTCCAGCTCCCCCAAAATGTGGATCTGGCTGAACTGCTTAAAAGAATATGGTATTGGCCATTTTCTAGTCCGTGTGTTTCCTAACGGGTTTAAAATAGAACAACTCTGGCTCAACAACCTTTTCTCTCAATTAACTAAACATGTGACAACAAATCCATTGCCTTCTCGCAGAAAGTGCTCTGGAAAAATCTCTCATGTTCACCAAATACAACACACACAAGGAAATTGTTGACTGAATATAGTTATCAATCAAAGGAACAGCAAACATTTTCTTCTTTATTAAAATTGAATAGCAGCCTAGTCCATATGCAGAAACACTTTTTCTACTATCCTCACTAGAAAACTAGCATGTCCTGGCTTTGTATATTGAACACATAAGGGATTATCATTTTTACATTGTCTTTCAGGAACTTGAACAAGATTCACAGAGTCCATCTAAAGACTCTAGAATGAACTGGTTAACTCAAGGAAGTGTATTTTCTGAATAATTTTTGACAAAACAGATGGACACATGGCTTTAGATTGGTATGCTATCTGAGTACTTGTATATTTAGGATGTAAAATACTAAATATTATTTAAAATTTTTTTAAAATGCTCCTACAGCTAAATCCCTACAAAATTACGAACACCAAGATGACTATGCTTAAATTCTTTTATAGGAATATAATGAAAGAACATAAGCTCATCTAGAGACTCTAGCATAAACTGATAAACATAAACTCTAAATAATTCTTGACAAATCAGCTATAGACGAGGTTGGAGATTCATATATTCTCAAGAACATGATTCAACATGCAAACAAATTCTGAACTAAAATAGGTATAATAAAAAATATTTTCAAAATTAAACGATAACCATAGCACCTGGAGCTAAATCTAGGATATGAAACCCTTGTACAGACATGGAGTACAAACTTTTGTAACTTTGTACTAAAGAATTCCTTATTCAGTCATAAATTTTTCCTGTGCATGGTTTTTTTTCCAGTTCACTATTATTAGATTTCACAGAATCTTTATGACCGGAGTCATTTCTTCAGTGACACATATCTCAAGAGTAGTGATTCATAAGGACGTATCTCTCATGAGCCTGAATAGTCCACTTTGCAGGCACTCGTTAAACTTTCAGTTCTGACCAAAGCGCATCACAGGTTATCAAATATCAACAACTTTTGAAATCCGGAAAAACCCATTTCAGATACGGCAAACCCTGCAACTCCGGCCTACCCTTGTCATCAATCATAATAACAAAATATGAATAAAGTTTCAGGCTCACTGCTCAGAAGAGTTGGAGTTAAAACTAGAACCACCAAACCAAGACCTATTTTTAATGGCTAGCTTCTAGGATTAACTATGAGCATTTCTATGTCGTAACAACTCAAGTCCTTCCCAGCACGTAAGGGAAAGATGTTTTGAAGTTTCAGTGTAAGCAAACAAACAAACAAAAACATTTCTACCTGAAAATGGGTTCCAAAGGAGGACCTCAAACATTAAAACTTAGGAACTCGAACTGTGATCCCCGAACAAAGCCATCAAAAACATATTAACAACAAAACTTAAAACCCAAATTATTAAAAAAGTTCTGTTCTCGCCAAAAATCTACGAAAGAATCTAATGTGAGGAAAAACAAGAAACAAAAATATGCCCTCTGGAATTTCAGTTTGGTGTTTCATCTAAAAGCTCTAATTTCTGATAAGTTAAGATACTTCTAAATTTAATCTACTTAAAGAAAAATCATATTTTAGGTTTTGATTTGAAGAGATCATAATCAAATAGAATGAGTTTCAGGTCAGAACATCCTGCTTCAATGTTTTAACTGATTTCGAAAAATGCATGCTCAAGTGTTAAAATCGGATGAAATGCCATACTAAGGTCAAATTCCAAAGAAGACGGTTTCAATCTTGAAATAAGGTAAAATATCATACCAGCATCACATCCCCAAGAAATCGTGATAAAGCTTGAAATAGGGTAAAATACTAATCCCAAACTTCAACTAC
The DNA here is from genome assembly GCA_007115665.2 of Sequoiadendron giganteum. Lineage (NCBI taxonomy): Eukaryota > Viridiplantae > Streptophyta > Pinopsida > Cupressales > Cupressaceae > Sequoiadendron > Sequoiadendron giganteum. Next base: position 1,176,665 of record CM021101.1, on the reverse strand, counting down.
ATAGTAAACGCAACAACCTACCATTCAAAAAAGTTCGCACAAAGCAAAAGCTTTTACAAATTAATGCATCAAAAGGCTTCTATTTTCAACTAAAAACTATTAGGACATCTAAAATTGCTGAAATTTAGAGTACTAACCTTATCGGAAACTTGCACGGGAGTTTCAATATCACTGTTATCCTTACACTCTTCCTCCAATATAGAGCACTTATCCTCTTCGTCACTCACTGGAATTGTCTTTCCAAACAGCTTAAACCCCGGGTCGCCCTTCATCTCTACACACTCAGATCCCCAGAAGAAAAAGTGCACGAAAATCCCAATCCCCACAAATAGAAAATCACTCAAACTGTGAAATCCCTATTAAAAGTAGGAACAAACGCCTGGGGATTTTCAGACGAGGGGTTCGAATCACATTACAGACAAGATTGTGAGAAAAAACAATTATAAATCAAAGTAGGCCGCAATTGAAGAAGAAATAGTCCACCGTTTCCACCGTTCCCGGGTAAGCTCGTCGGGAAAGGTCACCGACCGCCTGCCGCCGGCGTAAAAAAACGGCACTCATATCAGCCACAAGTTTTCGTGGCTCCGCTTGGCCGTCTCACGTAACTAAATGGTTTGTTTAATGGATAATTCTCGTTTTAAAATCATTTATGAATGTTACCGTAGTGGTCCTGACACCCACTCGTACACTTTTTATTCCTACGGAGGACTTTTAGTGCTTCCACGTCAGCATTTCGTATGTCATCCTGGTCATCTATATCCATACGATTCACTTTATTGTAATTAAACACTTGTGGGACCCGCCTGCGAAAAGGTAAAGCGAACTCGATCCTCCTCGCCGTCGATCGGGAGCTCTGCTTTATAGATACGAAGACACATGTCCCCCTTCTCACGGTGTTGTTAATTGTGGGCCCGCGTAGAATGGTGTTGGGTTATTTGTGGTCGGTATTGCTTGGACTGATACGCCATTACACGTGGAGCGCTCTCGGCCCCTATTGTTTGGTGCACCATATCCCATGCGTGGAGGAGGACAGCAGGAACCTACACGTGCCCCCCGAAACAATCACAAAACTAGAAAAGAAAAAGCTCGGTTTCTTTATGTTTAAATGGAGAAGAGCTTTCGAATTTCGATGCCTTCTAATTGTTTTTTAATTTCGAAAGCTGCTTTATTTCAAAGGTTAGGTGGCGTGCGGCACTTTCATCATTCAGCAGCCAACTTAAAACCAGGTGCTTGGTGACTGATTTATTTTTAAATGGAGAATTTTTTATTTATTTTTAAATATTTTTTAGCTGTTCGATATGGGAGTACAATTTGTTATGTTAAAATTTCTTTGGTTGAGAGCCAAGGACCTACAGGTATCCATTTTATCAAATTTGTCTGAGCACGACCTGAGCGTGCCACTTATGATGTTAGGGCTTTGCATTTAGCAAGACTTGATCCCTAGTGGGCTCATACAAAACCATTCAACTTCGCCAGTAGATCAAGGTCCTATTGATTGTACTTGGTGAATTTGAGTCCACATCAAAAGAGTAAATTGGATTTATTTTTTCCTTTGAAAAGAATAAGTGTACAAAAATATAATTGGTAATAAAAAAGTATAAAATTAAAATTATTTCATTATGACAATTAGTTAATTATAATAATAAATAATGTACACCAAGTATAATTGTGATGGTTGCTAATTACAAAAAATATGAAGAAGTTATCATAGATTAGTAGAGGTCATATGCAAATAATAGTTAATATGTAATAGATATGATAAAAATACAATACATATACAAAGAGACTAAATGATCACTATTTTGATTCTTTCATGATTGAAAATCACTCAATGATGAGACCCTTACGGTGTATTGGCCTATTCACATAGTGTAGATGTTCTTGATGTAGCAATGATTCATGTAGTTTAGTAGGCCTTCATTATGGAGAATGGAACCAAGAGAGGAAACCCATTGAGTTTTATCAATAAGAGCAACAAGTTGAGAGTCATAATCCTTAAGTTTCACCTCAAAGGCGAGTAGCTAATATTTGATATCAAAAATTTGAGTTCTAAGCTCACATAATGTAGAGGTGTTCTCATTTTAATAACTCCAAACAAGTTATCCATCTACAAAGAGAAATAAGCAATAAAAAAATGTAGCTCAAGATTAATAGGATAAATCATGACAACAAGCATGGTGAGGCAATAAAGCTTCCATAAGAACAAAAAAGAGCTAGTCGGTGTTAAGACTCAGAGACAATATTGTGGGAAATAGAAAGGCCAAGAAGAGCATGTTTCTACCTGGCCACTTACAAAGGAAGATAATAGGAAATGATGAAGATAAGAGAAACCAAAGGTGGTGGGCATTGCAACACAACTAAAGCACATGCTTAATTGTTTCAGGTTTGTGATAAAAAGGACAAGGGTTGGCAACACTAGGAAGAAAATGAAGGCATCAACTGATGGGAAGCTTAAAGAGCAATTTCTAATCTAAGAGTCGGGTTTGAGCAACATCCTTGGATGAGTATAGATGAGACTTGAGAGCATGTTGGATGACAACTGAAAGGTAGCAACTACATTTTACATTGAGGTAGTCAACCACATGAAAGGCAGGGAAGAGAGTGCAGTGCAGTCTTAATAAAAAAGGATAAAAAAGGGAGTACTAGAAATCTAACATCAATCCTTGATGAAATTACAAGGAATGGGGTGGACACCTTAATAAAAAAGGAAGGGGGAAGTAAATCTTGAATTTTAGAGAGGATCCATCAATCATCAATCGTATGATAAAATTGACACTAGAGTAAAGGTTAATCTTTCCAAGTGAAGGAAGGGAAGTCTTGTGAGGTTGTTAAAAGTGGCATGCAATTACTATAAGATTTAGTTATATAATTAGCCACCCAATAACAAGGAGCTTTTATATGAACACAAAAGAGACCCAAAATGAGAGAATAATACTATTATATCAAAGGATGCAAATGATACAAGATTTTATATTCTAGGTTTAATTAGATTGCTCAAATAAGAGTAAAAGGTGGATATTTATAGGATACACCACCAAGAGATCTAAATGTGCAACTAATATGGGATAAATTAGATCGAGTCACATGTGTGGGGTAAGTGCAAGAAGTTGGGTCCACCTTTTGACCAAAAAGTGGAAGTATTTTTTTGAAATTCAAAGTTTGTCATAGTTGGACTAAAAATTTGAAGCACTTATACATAGAATCTTTAAAAAGTCCATTAATATGAAATGTAAGATTTTGAGTCTAGTTTTCAAATATTTAATTTATTCTAATACTCAAAAGATACAAATTAATTTTATATAGGCTTGTATAAAATCCACTTTTTAAAAGTCGCTAATTTAAGACCATAATATGCACATGTATGCCCTATTAGGATAGGTGACATTATAATTGCTATCCTATGTTGATTTACGTGTTTCCATATTCTTTAGAATGTGTCCAAGAGGACATGAGCGGAAAAATATTTTATTTATTTTCCTATGAAAAATTGTAATTGCATTCATAGAGGTGGATCCACTATGGTGACAGTTACAGAGCATCCTAGGAGCATATTCCTTTTGGGCATCCATTTTTTGGGTGGCGACCACCCAAAAATACATGTTCTTGCATTTTATCCGAGGTTGGGTGCCCAAGCTTGCATATTTTGGGTTTGAGTCGTCAGAGTCGTCGAAGAGTAATGGAGCACTGAGAATTGACCAATTCTCATTGGCTATGGATTAGGCACCTATGTGATAATTTAATAATTTTTACCATGTTTCTGGGTTGTCCACTGAGGGGGATGTGGGGTTTTCTAGGTGGTTTTACTTGTTGTTTTAGGATACCACAAGTGGTATTATCTCCCACAAACTTCTATATATTGGAGCATTGAGATGTTGGTTTCACAAGTTTGTTTGTAGGTTGTCAAAGTAATGAAGTGTTATTGAGATTCATAGAGCATTGTTGTATTATTGTACTTCATTAAAGATTAATACAAACATTTCATCTCTTTGGGTGTGGATTTTTTTTCCTACAAGGGTCTCTCCACTTATATCGTGTCACTTGCGTTATTGTTGATTTGCTTTCATTGTTGGAATTCTTGATCACATATAATAATATTGGTAATGTTAAGTACATAATTTCATATTTGTAACCACATATTTAAGTTCGTATTGTTGTAAGTTTCACCTTGATTTTCAACATTTGGTATCAAAGCTAATGATTTTGTTGAGAGAGGGACACCTTTCTCTTAAGTGTTGAAGGTTTTTTGGCTGCAATGGGAGCTTTTTCTTTGTGGGCATTTCAGATTCGTGAAGAATATTGAAAACCATGGCTTCTACCTCTCGTCTAGATATTGAGAAATTCAATGGCACTAGTTATGAGATGTGGAAGTTGAAGATGGAGGATCTCCTTGAAGAGAGAGATCAATGGTTGGTAGTTTCAAATGAAAAGAAACCATCCAGTGTTTTTGATGAAGATTGAAAGAAAATGGAAAAGAAGGCACGATGAACCATTTGATTGTGTCTTGCAAATTCTATCATCTTGAATGTTTTAAAAGAAACTATCGCATACAAGTTGTGGAAGAGGATAGGTGATATTTACCAAACTAAAAGTCTAACTAATAAATTGTATCTCAAAAGACATTTATATTCTTTAAAAATGAAGGATAGTGATTTTGTTGCAAAATATTTTAATACTTTTAATATGGTTATAATTTAGTTTGCATTTGTAGATGTTAAGATAGAAGAAGAAAATAACTACATATTGTTTCTTTGTTCTTTACTTGAATCTTGGGAAAATCTAATTGTTTCCATAAGTGGTGGTGTAGAGCCAAAGATAGATAATTTCATTGCTACACTTCTTTTAGAAGAAATGAGAAGAAATTCCATGAATGTGGGCTCCCAAGATGCCTTGCATGTGTGAGGAAGGTCCAAGAAAAAGGTGGGACTAAAGGGGACAAAAAGAGAGACAAGTCTAAAGGACATTCTAAAACCCTCGAGAGCAGTAGAGTAAAGTGTTGGAATTATGGTAAGAGACGACATGTGAAGGAGTGCAAAAACAAGAAAAAGAGTTCAGATACCTCCACAGAAAAGTCCTCAAAAGATGGTGATTTTGATGCTTTGTTTATTTCAGCTAACACTATTAGTAATGATACTTGGCTTATTGATTTAGGTTGTTCCTACCATATGACTACTCACAAGGAGTGGTTTACTTCATATTCAACTATGATAGGGGAGAATTTCTCCTTGGTGATAACAACATGAAGAATATTGTTGGTAAGGGAAAGATAAAGTTGTGTTTCAATGATGGAAGGGTTAAAACCTTTGATGATGTTTTACATATTCCAAGACTTGTGAGAAATTTACTTTCAATATCCAATTTGAATTATTTCAGAATGCATGTGACATTTGATGAGTTTTGTTGCAGGTTGGTAAGAAGGAATTTGGTGATTGCTAAAGGATCTCAGATAGGGACTTTGTTTAGGCTTAATGCCTTCACTTTTTGTAACTGCTAATGTAATTGACACTAAAAATTCATGTATGGTGTGGTGCCATAGATTGGGTCACATAAGCGAAAAGGGTATTAAGACCATTTTGAATAACAAGTTGGTTGATGGTATTTTTGATTATTCTATTGGAAAATGATTTTTGTGAGCATTGTGTGTTTGGTAAACATAATAGATCATCATTTATTAATGAAATTAATAAAGCTAAGAGATTATTAGAGATCATTCATTCAGATGTGTTTGGACCAGTGGAAGTTGGCTCTTTTAGAAAATCCCATTATTATGTTAGTTTCATTAATGATGTCTCAAGATACACTTGGATTTATTTTATGCAAGCAAAATTTGAGGTTTTCACTAAGTTTAAGAAATTTAAAGCCTTAGTTGAGAAGCAAGCAAATTATAAGATAAGGGTGTTGAGATCTAACAATGGGGGTGAATGTTGTTCTAGTGAATTTTATGAGTTCTATAAGCATGAAGTTATTATTCAATAAAAGACTACAACTTATACACCCCAACAAAATGTGGTAGTAGAAAGAATGAACCAAACCTTGATGGAAAGAGCTAGGAGCATGTTGAGTGGTGTTAAGCTTGATAGATGCTTTTGGGTAGAAGCTATAAGTACTACATGTTATTTGATTAATAGATCTCTTTGATAAAATCTTGTTGATAAAAATCCTTACAAGGTGTGGATAGGTAGTGAATCATTGGGCAAATGATTTGGAGGAGAAGGGACTCACAATGCAAGAAAGGAATCCCTAATCCTTGATTTGTCCTTATGGGGGGAATGGTTCATTCAAGGAAACCTAGGATCCCAAATTGGATTAACTATCAACAAAAAGATGAGTCAATTCTCAATAAGGGAGATCTAGGAAGGTTCCTTAGTCTTTGAAGGGTTCACCACCAAGCAAAAGCTTGGAAAAGACAACTTGATATTCAACTCACAAAACCTAGTAATGCAAGCTAAATAATGAATGCAAATGACAAAATTAAGTAACAACAAGTTAGGATGTATGTATCTGGGAAGTCTGGAAATGTGATAAGGATTCTAGAAATGCAAAAATGTTATCAAAATATGCTAGGGAGGACTAAGACGCCCTTACTGTTGTCTTAGTCCCACTACTATTTTTTCGGGGGAAATGCAGAATCTTTGAATGTCAAAATAGAATCTGAAAAAATCTATGAAAAATACCCTTGGGAGGACTAAGACGCCCTTACTGTTGTCTTAGTCCCGAACTAAATTTTTGAAATCTCTAAATGTGATCTCGAGGCTCAATGTCTACACTTCCTTCTTCTTAGATCTCAGGTCTTGAAACTTCCAGATCTGGCCTGTAGGTGATTTTCCATGAAGATGACAACTTTGCTATGCAACTTTGCACTTCAAATGATCTTCAACTCAAATCTTCAAACATAAACATGCTTGATAGAGGAAAAAATTGTTGATTGTCAGTAAATGGGGGTTTGCCTTGGTCAAACCCCTTGTTGGTAATTAAACCTTGGAATGAAATGAAATAATGAAGGGAAATGATGAATGAACAAAGTGCTATGTTGCAACTCACCAAACCCTTGTTATGAAGTCTACAAACTTGTATGAAGTGGCTAGCTTGAATGCAGATCTTGAAATGCTTGAATGTTTGATATATCTTGACTTGAATTGCTTGCTTGAATCAAAACCCTACATCATAAATGTTAGCTCAAAAACACACATGATGAAAGAATATCTTTGACATGATGCTTGAATCTTGATGATGGCTCCAAATGCTTGATGAATTTTCTCTCAAATTCTCTCTTGATCATAAACTTGCTATAAGGATGAATACTTGAATGCTTGGGGTTAAAATGAGAGAAATAACCTTGTATTTATACTTATCCATGCTTAATATCCTGAAATTACACGACAAAAAACCAACATATGAATTCATTAATTAAAGGAGACTAAATCTCGCCAAGATTTGAAATTAAATCCCAAAAATAAGTTGAGGGGGACTAAGATTCCCTAGGTGGTGTCTTAGTCTCGAGGCTTGAAATTGGGGCACAAAATCTAAAAGGGGGCCAATTTAAGGTGGATTTAAAAAGAGGGTCCCAAGACCTTTGGAGGACAAAGATGCCCTAGGTAGCGTCTTAGTCCCGGTCCAAAAATCTAGGACACACAACCAAAATCATTAAATCATCATTTACCCTTTGATGTTTGTCGGGATTAGCCATTAAAAGATATAATTTACTAGGCTTTTGGATGCAAAATAGGACCAATTAAGACATAAATAAGGGTAAATAAAGCAAGGCGGGCCCAAACAAGTGTGAAAATGCAAGGGTATGCATTTTCCTACACTATAGGTAGAAAGCCTTTTGTTTCACATTTAAGGGTCTTTGGTTGTGAGGCTTATGTTCATGTGCCTCAAGAGAAGTGATCTAAATTGGATCCAAAAGCACAAAAATACATCTTTGTTGGTTACGGTGAGAATGTAAAAGGTTATAAGCTTTGGAATCCACTAACCTATAAAATGGATTTATCTAGAGATATGATTTTTAGGGAGTTTAGAGCTTACTTAGGTGAAGAACAACCAAAGGATAAAGATAAGACAAAAATAATGCACTTCGAGACAAAGATATAAAACCAAGAAGATGCATTTGTAGAAGAAAAATTGGATGGATCTAAGGATGGAGAAGAAAAAGAGGGTTCAGATAGTTTAGAGGATGTGTAGGATGAGAAAATAGTAGAGGAAGAACAGGTAGATCCCATTACTCCTACCTTGAGGAGGCCCACAAGGAAACATAATCAAGTTGACAAGTAAAACCCATTAGATTATCATTGTGTATTTTCTTTGTTGATTACTAACGATGAACCTAGATCTTTTAGGGAGGCTCTCTCTTCAGAGGAAAGTGAGTCTTGGATGTAGGCCATGAAAGAGGAGATGATGGCTTTGGATTGTTGTGATACTTGGGATCTTGTTAGTTTTCCCAAAAAAAGGAAGCCCATTGGTTGCAAGTTGGTATTTTAAAATAAATTTGGAGCATATGATTGGTTAAAGTGGTACAAGGCAAGATTAGTGGCCAAGGGCTACTCCTAGAGAGAGGGAGTTGATTTTGGTAAAATTTTCTCTCATGATGCTAAGTTAACCTCTATTAGATTCATATTCCATTGTTGCTAATTGTGATTTTGAAATAGAGAAAATGGATGTTAAAATTTATTTCTTGCATGGGGATCTTGAGGAGGAAATTTATATGTGATAGCCTGACGATTTTGTTGTGAAAGGAATGTTGCAAGATGGTGTCCCTTGTTCTCCTTGGTGTAGTGTGATGCTTGGATTCATAACATGGCTTAATCGCCTCTCATGGATCTTGTATAAATCTGGAGATTGTATCGAGCATTGATAGGTCGATCCTTTGGTACAATGACAACCACCAATGTAACAATTGGTATTAGATGCAAGGTCACGGGTTTGAACCCCTTGCTTGTATTGGGGGGATTGTTGCAAGATGGTGTACCTCTTGGTCTCCTTGGTGCAACGTGATGCTTGGGTTTATGATATGGATTAACCACCTCTTGTGGATTTTGTATAAATCTAATGGTTGTATTGGGAATTGATAGATCGATCTTTTGGTGCAACGACAACCACCAATGTAACAAGGAAAATAACAATTGGTTTGTAGGTTAAAGAGATCTTTATATTGTTTGAAATAGTCACCTAGGATGTGGTACCAAAAGTTTGATGTCTTTTCATTGAAGTTGTGTTTTGTTAGGAGTGAGAGGGATCATTGTGTTTACATGATTAAGGTTATTGATGATTAGATACTAATTGTATCTAATCATTGTCTTGTATGTTGATGACATGTTATTTTTTGGTAACAAAAAGGTGATGATTAGGGAGCTTAAGACTCAACATGTGATATGAAGGATTTAGGGGCTACAAAATTTATCCTTGGGATGGATATTAGTAGGGATTGGGTTTACATAAAGCTTTGGTTAAGTTAGAGTATGTATATTTATACCATTTTGTAGAGGTTCAGTATGCATGACTATAAACTAGTAAATATTCCATTTCTAGTTGGTATTAAGTTAAGCTTAGACATGTGTCCTAATGTTTATGATGATTTTGAAGAGATTTTTAAAGTTCCTTATCCTAGTGTTGTTGGTAGTTTTATGTATGTAATGTTTTGCACTAGACTAGATATAGCCCAAGTAGTGGGATTTTTGAGAAGGTTTATGTCTAACCCTAGTAGAGAGCATTAGAATTTTGTTAAGAGGGTGTTTAGATATTAATGTGGTACTTCTTATCACTATTTAGTTTATCATGGTACTAATGATGTGGTTAAGTCATTATAAATATAAGGTTTTGTTGATGCAGATTGGGCAGGTGACTTGGACAGTCAAAGGTAAGGTCTACTAGTGGCTATGCTTTTACTATGTTTGGAGGTGTAGTGAGTTGGATGAGTAAAAGATAACCTACAGTTGCATTTTCCACCACCAAAGCAAAGTATATGACTACTACACAGGCCTCTAAGGAGGTATATTGGTTATAAAGACTTGATAAAGGTATTGGTTTTGATTGTAGGACAGTGAGGATTGGATGTGACAATCAAAATGCCATATGTTTAGCCAAAAATCCTATGTATCATGTTCATACTAAGCATGTTGATGTTTAGTATCACTTTGTGTGAGAGATGGTTGAGAATAGTAAGATCTTGATTGAGAAGGTTGACACTTTGTATAATGTTACAGATTCTCTCACAAAGTTAGTGACCACAGATAAGTTCTCTTGGTGCAAGAAAGTCACGGGCCTTGATCACTGTACTTGATTATAATTTTTTATTTGTATCTCATGGATGTAATTGCAATGTATAATGTCAAGTGGGAGAATGTTAGGATAGGTGACATTATAATTACTATCCTAAGTTGATTTATGTGTCTGCACATTCTTTGAAAAGTGTCCTAGAAGACATGAGAGGTAAAATATTTATTATTTATTTTCCTATGATAAATTGCAATTGCATTTATAGAGGTGGAACCACCACGGTGATAGTTATAGAGAATCCAAGGAGCATATTCCTTTTGGGGTTCCACTTTCTGAGTGGGGACTACCTAGAAATGCATGTTCTTGCATGTTATCCTGGGTTGGGCACCTAATCTGGCATGTTTTAGGTTTGAGCCATTGAAGCCATCAGAGAATGATGGAGCACTCAAGATTAACCAATTCTCATTGGTTATGGGTTAGGTGCCCATGTGAGAGCCATGTGATAATTTAATAATTTTCACCATGTTTTTGGGTTGTCCATTAAGGGGGGCATGGGTTTTTCTAGGTGGTTTTACTTGTTGTTTCGAGATACGACAAGTGGTATTCTCTCCCACAAACTTATATATGTTGGATCATTGACATGGTTGTTCGATAAGTTTGTTTGCAGGTTGTCAGAGTAATGAAGTGTTTCTTGATGATGTGGAAAATAGGGTTTACCAAAATCAAAATGATAGACCACTAATTATCCACATAAATCATGTGATTTTGTGTGTGATATGATGCTAATAATAATAAAAAACTAACCCTAACTATTATAGCAACTATGAGGGGAGTTTTTAGAGCTCAAAATGATGTGTACCTGGTTGTAAGAAGCTTGTTTGTAGGGCACAAAGGACTCATTCGCCTTTACTGGTGAATGGGTCCCCATTAGGGTTTTTGAAACTAAGATTTGGGTTCTATTCCTTGATTCCTGCACTCTCATATCCTTAGTTGTCAGCTCTTGAAAACTTGTAACGAATTTTGTAGCCTCCTTTCTGTGTTCTTACACTATGAATGACAACTTTGCAACTTGACAACTTTGACAATTTTACTTCCAATTTATTTTTTACTTGATCTTCAACCTATAAATTTGCAAACACACATTCAAGGGTGATCCCACAATAGTGGTTTACAATTTTTGGTCAAACTGGACATTGAAATTATTATTATTAACTAAATCTTCACATTCGGGCACCTATAGCGGCTAAACCCCGAGGAATTTGAAGATGATGCAAACTAGAGTCTCATCAAATTTTTTCTGTAGATTCTATTTAAAAAAAAAAAAAAATTGGAATCAGATTGCACTTCTTTTTCCATCTCCCACAAAAATTGGTTTTTTTTAGAAAACAACATTTTTAAAAAGTGACGCTCACCGTATACAACATAAATTTTTTTGTATGAAGGATAAAATTCTATTTTTTTTGAATTTAGATTTGTAACTACGATATCTAGCACTTTCATTTGGTCTCATAGTTTTTTATTGAATATTTTTTCCTTAATCAAGTTTCAAAGTCAAACCAATTGCAATTCAGACATAGGCGGATTGTATACACATAAATTTTTCTGTATGTATCAAAATTCATTTTTTTTTTTTAATGGATCAAGGACATCAATACCCAGCACAAACATATTTTTAAAAAAATTATTTTGATAATCTGCTATTTTTCCACATGTCCAAAACAGAGAGCTTGATTTTCGGTGAAAAACCTATGTTTAATAAAACTAAAAAAACACATACATAATGAAACCAAAAGATATTAAAATTATATTTGTTGGATAGCTCGTTCTGAGGAATACATGATTCTAGTTAGTTTCGTGAAGATTCCTCCATTTTCATCCTCAACCCGAGCTCCAAAGTGCCAAAGTTTAGATTTTTTTGTGTCTCAAATGGGGGATGAGGGATGAGGGGGGTTTGTACGAACCCATAGGGGTTCGAGCGAACCCCTTGAAATAGGTTCGCTCGAACCCCTTTCCTATGCATTTTTTTGTTTTTTTTGGCGGCCAAGATTCAAAGGGGTTCCCTCGAACCCCTTATTGGTTCGGTCAAACCAGTAGGTTCGTACGAACCCGTAAAATCACTTTTTTTGCCTTGGGGTCATTTTTTGTGAGTTTTCCTTCCTCACCTGAATTGTAAACCACTATTGTGACTTCACCCTCAAGAGAAGAAAAACTTGTTTATTTTTAGTGAATAGGGGTTTGCCTAAGTCAAACCCCTTGTAGGTAATTAAACCAAATGATGAAATAATGAAATTGAAGCATGTACATGAAATGATGAAATGTTGATAACTTGGAAGTTGTCTTGGAGTATAAATCTACAAACTAACATGTAGTGGCCATTAATAATGCATATCTTGATCTTGAATAAGATATGAAACAATGCTTGCAATGTAGATCTTCAATGCTACATCCACAATCTTAGCTCAACAACATGTATGATGCATTATGCCTTTTTCATGATGAAATGATCTTGAATTGTTGCAATAAACTCTTGATAATCTACCTTTGAATGCCTTTGAAAATTCTCTTGAAGTGATCTAATTCTTAAAAACTTGAATGCTTAGGCCTCTTGTAAACTTTCTAGGAGAAACAATGTGAATTAACCCCATATTTATACTAAATCTAGAGATTAACCTCGAAATTCAAACAATTCAAGTTGACACTAGATCTAGAATTAAAAAGCATTAGAATCCTGCCAAAATTAAATTCTAAAAGGGGTGTCCTACGTGAGGAGGACTCATTCTCCACTAAAGGAAAATGGGTCCTAGCACAAGTTTCTAGGACCTTGCTTCGGGAGGTGACCTATTCCAAAAACCATTAAGAAATTGAGGGGTTTCTTGGGATTGATTGGATACTATAGAATGTTTGTGAATAATTATGGTCATATAGAAGCACCCCTCTCAACTTTATTGAAGAAGGATTCTTTTCATTGGAACGAATCCACTAATACAAAATTTAAAATATTGAAGGAGACTATGTGTACAACTTTAGTTCTTTCCACTCCATATTTGACCAAGGATTCTATTGTGGAAAGTGATACTTTAGGAAATGGTATAGGAGCAATTATCATGCAAGAGGGTCAACCAATTTATTTTGAGAGTTGTCAATTATAGGGTAAGAATCAACTCAAACCTATTTATGAGAAGGAAATGCTAGCCATTCTTCATGATGTAAAACAATGGAGGCTTTATCCAATAGGTAGGAAATTCAAGGTTAAGATAGATCATGATAGCCTAATTTTTTGGAACAAAGATTATCTTTTGAAGAGAAAAAACAATCGGTCACTAAGATGTTGGGATGTGATTTTGAGATTGTATATATGAAAGAGTAGGAAAATGTTGTGGTAAATGCACTATTGAGGAAGGATGAGAAGGATGAAGCTTTATTGTGTGTCATTTCAATCTTACAAGAAGATTTTATAGTCGAAGCCAAAGTAGAGTGGCAAAGTGATGTTGATACAAGTAATCTTATTTAACAATTATAGAGTGATCCTAGTAGTTCAAATAAGTTTTGTTAGAAGGGAGAGACTTTGTGGTATAAAGAGCGATTGTATCTTTGTAATAATTTCTCTCTTAAATAAAATATTCTCACAAAGTTTCATGAGTCTCCAATTGGTGGCCATTCAGATTTTTGAAGACATATCATCGGGTCAATAAAAACTTCTTTTGGAAAGGTCTCAAAGGAGATGTTCAAAATTTTATGACACAATGTTTGGTTTTTCAAAGAAATAAAGGGGAGATAAGTAAGACACCTAGTCTCTTGTAACCCTTAGTTATTCCCAACAAAAATTGGGAAGAGGTCTCCATGGACTTCATCATAGGGCTTCCAAGATCTAATGGTAAGAATGCCAAACATGGTAGTAGTGAATCACCCCACTAAATATCACATTTTATTGCATTATCACATCCTTTTACAAGTATGGTGGATTTATTTTTTTGGAGAATATTCAAAAGCTACATGGTATACCTAAGTTTAATGCTAGTGATCGTGATCTTATCTTTACTAGTAACTTATGGATATATTTATTCTCATGTTTTGGTACTCAATTGGCCCATATTTCTTCATACCATCCTCAATCTGATGGATAAACAGAGGTTGTTAATAATTGTTTGGAAGGATATCTATGTTTTTCACTTCATATAAACAATCTCAATGGGTAGATTGGCTACCACTACCAGAATGGTGGTATAACACTTCCTTCCATAGTTCATAAAAAATGTATCCATTTATGGAATTGTATGGATATCTTCCTCCTTCCATCAAATCAACATTGAAGGTGTCACCAAGATTTCATGTTGTGGAGGACCACATGGTTCATCAACACAAAGTACTTTTAGGACTTAAAGAGAATCTAGCCATGGCACAAAGTCAAATGAAGTAGTAGTGGGGATTGGGTTTTGTTGAGATTATAGCCTTACAAGAAAATTTCACTTAAGAAACAGTCAAAGAATAACAAGTTGTCTCCAAAATATTATGGTCCATATCAAATCATGAAAAAGATAGGTAGTGTTTCCTACAACCTTGAATTGCCATAAAAAAAAATATAGATCTATTTTTTCATGTTTCTTGCTTGAAGAAGGTAATTGGGAATAGCATCCCTTCTCAAAAAATATTACTCGAGTTTGATGAAGAAGGAAGAATCATATTGGAACCAAATTTTATTCTTCAAAAATGCACAAGGAAGCTAAGGACCAAAACAATCACTCAGTATCTCATCCAATGGAATAACTTACCAATTGAAGATGCCACATGGGAGGAAAAGGAGTACATTAAGAAGCATCCAAACTTGATTAGCATTGAGAACAATTCTTCTTTGAAGAGGGGGGCATACTATGCCCTTATTATCAGAGCATATCGAGTTATGAATAGTCGGCTTGTGGCTATTTTAACTCTTAATTAAGTCATATTATCATTATTATATTTTTATTTAGTATAATAGGCTAACCTAGGGCTTATATAGGGTTATCTAAGCTAGCTCGGGTGATATACTATGCATAAATAGTTATATATAGGAGGTAGTGAGTCTTATTTCATCATCATATTGTGAATTGTGTTCTCATTGGAGATATTTAGAGGTTTCCCCCCTCAAAGTGGCTTGTTATTCTCATTTATTATCAATTATTTGTAGCATATTTCCTATCATGTTCTTCTATTGTGCAATTTATTTCATTACATAGGAAATATAGATAAATGGGTCTTGACAAATGTGTAGCCATTCTAGGTACCCATCCCATATAAAAAATGATTCCTTCAAAAAGAAGAGAAGGATAAAAATTGTAGGAAAAACTTACCCCCATGAGAGGATGGAGAGAGTAACACTGGGTAAGTGCACCAAGATGGTTCCCAAAAAGGGGACTTAAGTGGACAACTTTTTTCTGAAATAAAGTAATACGGACCTTGGACGTGAAAATGAGGATACTTACACTCAAAATTTTGAGATGGAACAAAAAGAAGGATTCAAGTTCTCCGAGTCTACTTTCTAAACTACTAATTTATTTTGAAAATGGTTGAGATTAAGGGGTTCAAATGAGGGACGTACACAAATTGGTGTTGTTTTTGTCAAAAAAGCATAGCATAGCAACTCTTGTACGACCCTCTTACGGTGAATTTTTTTTTAGTATTTTTAAAATCACAACTGTCAGAAGTTAGCTAACAGTATTAGTTGATGCACGATTTTTATGATAATTTTTTAATGAATATTTAATTTTTTACTAATTTTCGAAGTGGACATTTCCTGAAAAATAGAATTTTGGCCGTGCTACCCCTACAAATTTTGGAAACTAATTGAATTTATTTTTATTTATTTTTTAAAATTTGTAGAATGGAGTCTAGTTTCTAAAAAACTAATTTATTTGAAAAATTGATTAATGGTTGATTTATGATGAAAAAATTACCAAACACTGCTTTTTGGCAAGAAAAAGACATACAAATAAAATAAATTATGGATGAAAGGCTTAATATTTTCAGAAAGTGAAAAAAATTATATCATTGGATAGCTAAGAGAGAACCCAACATTACCCATGTGCTTGATTTTTTTATATTGAACCACGTGCAATCCTGACGGTGAGCACGAACTCAATTATGTGAAATATGGAAGATTTTTTAAAAACACGTCTCTGGTCATTGGGAATGCCCTCCAAGCCTTTGGGTTGGTATTCCAAGGAAAATACCAAGCCTAAGGCTCGAGAATTCCCAAAGCAAGATATAACGCACTCACGGTATAATGCGCTCGCGTTATATCTTAGTTTTCACGTGTTTTGTGAATGCATTTTTTGCATTTTGTGAATGTATTGACAAAACAACGCGCTTGTGTTTTGTTCTACATTGAATTTTTTTTCTTCTCTTTTTCTTATCTCTTTCCTCTTATTATCTTTCAGGGAAACTATATACATGAAATAAACATTTACTTTCTT
>CM021101.1:982285-1159904 GCA_007115665.2 Sequoiadendron giganteum | reverse complement strand
TCCAAGAAATGGGGTCTCTCTCGATGTAAATCACCGAGAGACTCCATTTCTTGGACCCATTTTTTCAAATAGGGCAAGTTAGGTTGCCAATTTAACCAAATTGGCAATATAGTTGCCAATTTCACCCTCTCTCAAGTCTCTCTCTCTCCCCTAAACCCTAATCCCTATACCCTATAAAATTAACCTTAAACCTTCAACCCAATACCATCAACTCTATTCCTAATATCCTAAACCCTAATCCCTATACCCTATAAACTTAACCTTATACCTTCAACCCTATACCTTAAACCATAAACCCTACACTCTAAATCCTCATCACTATACCCTATACCCTAAACCCTAAACATTATCCCTGAATCCTGAACTCTATAATTAAACACTAAATCCTACATTAAACCTTGTAACCTAAACCTTAAACCCTCAACCCTAAACCCAATACCCTCAACCCTATACCGAATATTCTAATCCCTAATCCCTATACTCTATACAATTAACCCTACACCCCCAACCTTGAACACTATACCTCAACCCTACATGTTCAACCCTCATCCTTATACCCTATACGCTCAACCTTATAACCTAAGCCTTGAACATCATCCCCCAACCCTATACTTAAACCCTAAACCCTACATTCAACCTTGTACACTAAACCCTAAACCCTAAACCTCAATCTGAAACCCAATACCCTCAACCCTATACCCATTATTCTAAACCCTAATCCCTATTACCTATACACTTAGCCCTATACCCTCAACCTTGAACACTATCCCTCAACCCTCAAGCCTCATCTCTTTACCCTACATCCTCAACCTTATACCCTAAACCATAAACATTATCCCTCAACCCTATACTTAAAAAGAAAACCCTAAAATAACAAGTCTTAACTCTATACCTTATACCCTTAACCCTACAACCTAAACCCTAATCCCTATACCATATACATTTAACGTCATACCCTTAACCCTGAACATTATACCTCAACCCTCAACCCTTAAACTTGTACATAAATCCTAAAACCTAAACCATCAACCCTAAACCTAATATCCTCAACCCATTACCCTCAACTATATACCCAATATCCTAAACCATAATCCATATGCCCTATACACTTAACCTTATACCCTCAACCCTAAACACTATCCCTCAACCCTCAACCCTCAACCCTCAACCCTATACCTTAAACCCTAAACCCTCATCCATCATCCCTATACCATATACCCTCAACTTTATACCTAATATCCTAAACCCTAAACCTTATTCCCTATACACTTAACCCTATAACCTCAACCCTATACCTTAAACACTAAACCTTACACTCTCAACCCTCATAGGGGGAGAGAGAAATAGGGGGAGGGAGGGATTGGGGAGAGAGAGAGGTTGGGAGGGAAAGAGGAGATAAAGATAAGTAGAGAGGGAAGGAGAGGTAGAGATACATGAGAGATAAAGAGTAGATAAGGAAGGGAGAGGTATGGAGGGAGAGAGGGAGGTGAGAGAGAGGTGAGAGAGAGAGAAATAAAGAGAGTTTGGTAGGGAGTGATAGAGGGATATGCAGGTAGAGAGGGATAGGTGAGATAGAGAGAAGTAGAGAGAGATAGAGATAGAGGGAAGGAGGGAGGGTGGGCAAGAGAGGGGAGGAAGGGAGAGGTAAAGAGGGATATGTGAGATAAATATAAGTAGAGAGAGAATGGTGACATATAGAGGAGAGAGTTATAGAGAGGGAAAGAGAGAATGGTGAGATAGAGAGGAGAGAGTGAGAGAGAAAGAGGGTGAGGGAGGAGTGATAGAGAGTGAGAGAGAGAGGTAGAGGGAGGGAGAGGAGAGATAGAGAGTAGATAGGGGAAAAGGTAGGGAGAGAGATATCTAGTGAGAGAGAGAGAGGGCTAGGGGAGATAAAGATAATTAGAGAAAGACAAAGAGGTAGAGAGAAGTAGAGAGAGAATAAGGGAGGGAGAGAATCGATATAGAGAGGTATAAAGAGAGTGGTGGGGAGTGATGGATGGAGAGGTAGGTAGAGAGGTATTAGGGAGATAGAGAGTAGAGAGGGAAGTAGAGGGAGAGGTATGGAGGGGGAGAGAGGGAGGTGAGAGAGAGGTGAGATAGAGAGCAATAGAGAGAGTGTGCTAGGGAGTGATGGAGGGATATGCAGCTAGAGAGGGATAGGTGAGATAGAGAGAAGTAGAGAGAGATAGAGATAGAGGGAAGGAGGTAGGGTGGGTGAGAAAGGGGAGGAAGAGAGAGGTAAAGAGGGATAGGTGAGATAAAGATATGTAGAGAGAGAATGGTGACATATAGAGAAGTGGAGAGTTACAAAGAGGGAAAGAGAGAATGGTGAGATAAAGAGGAGAGAGTGAGAGAGAAAGAGGGTAAGGGAGGAGTGAGAGAGAGAGGTAGAGGGAGGAAGAGGAGGGATAGAGAGTAGATAGGGGAAAAGGTAGGGAGGGAGACATCTAGTGAGAGAGAGAGAGAGGGATAGGGGAGATAAAGATAATTAGAGAGGGAAGGATAGGTAGAGAGAGAGTAGAGAGGGAATGAGGGAGGGAGGGAGAGAAGAAATATAGAGAGGTGTAGAGAGAATGTTAGGGAGTGATGGATGGAGAAGTAGGTAGAGAAGGATTAGGGAGGTAGAGATTAGGAGGAAAGGAGAGGAAGAGGTATGGATGGAGAGAGTGGGAGGTTAGATAGAGAGTAATGGAGAGAGAGTGATAGGTTTTGATGGATGGAGAGCTAGGTAGAGAGGGAGGGAGAGAGGGAGAGAGATGTAGTGAGGGAGAGAGAGGTGAGATATAGATAAATAAAGAGTGTTTGAAGGAGAGGTAGGTAGAGAAAGGGAGAGAGGAGATAAAGATAAATAGAGATGGAAGGAGAGGTAGAGAGAGAGGTGAGATAGAGAGAAGTAGAGAGGGAATGAGGGAGGGAGGGAGAGAGGTGTAGAGAGAGTCGTAAGGTTTGATGGATGTAGAGGTAGGTAAAGAGAGATGGGAGATAGAGAGTAGATAGGGAAGAATAGAGGGATAGATAAGTATGGAGGGATAAAGAGGGAGGTGAGAGAGAGGTTAGCTAGAGAGAAATAGAGAGAGTGGTAGGGCGTGATGGAGGGAGAGGTAGGTAGGTAGAGAGAGAGAGGGGGGGAGGGAGATAGAGACAAGTAGAGAGGGAGAGATAAGTGAGGTAGAGAGAATTAGAGGGAAAAGGAGAGAGAGATAGAGAGAGAGAGAGAGAGTCAAAAAAAGGGATAGAGATAGACCTCCTGATTATTGAAATTTGACTAAGTTTGAAATTTGTGAGATCTTCCAAAAACTAGAAGAGAGAGAGGGGAGAGAGGGAGGAAAGGAGAGAGAGAGGGAGTGGAGAGATAAAGAGTAGAGAGAAAGATGATAGAACTTGTTGACCACAAAAATTTGACCTTCTAATTACTAAAATTTGACATGCTGATTATTGAAATTTAACTAAGTTTGAAATTTTAAAGATCTTCCAAAAACTAGAATTTGCATTATAACTCCTAGAGATTTGAAACCACTCTCAAACATCCTGGAAGTATATACATGAAATATAGTTTCCCTAAAATATAACAAGAAGAAAGAGATAAGAAGAAGACAAGAAAATATTTTCAATGTAGACCAAAACGTGAGCACGTTATAACGTGCTCGTGTTTTGGAAATATTTTTTTAATTTCAAAATATGCACATTTTTGAACTCAAAATGCGTGCATTTTTTGAAATTTAAGCCATAATGTGAGTGCATTATAACGCGCTCACATTTTAAAACACCCATGTTAGGCTTGGTAATGACTGAGCCTAGGCTCAGTCATTACCAAGCCATAACGCGAGCACGTTTTACTATAACACATTCACGTTTTTGCTATTTTGGGATGAAAAAGTAAGTTGTCCATGAAATTGCTACCCATTTCCATGCACTTGCCCCACTATGTGATCCCACTTGAAAATTTGAGAAAGATAAAACCCCATGTGAGAGAATAATATGCCGAAAATAGAGATAAGAAGAGAGATGATACTCCCCCTTAATGTGTAGTATTTAATGTGAATAGTAAATATGGTACATGGATGCTAAATAAAATTTATCCCCTTAGGAAGAAACAAGGTCAAAGGTTTATGCAAAGGATCTTCCCATTCCTAAAGGGAATACAAGGGGAAAAATATTAGAATGTATGATGCCTCTATAAGCTACTCAAATGGTACCATGATAGTGTTGAGAGGTACCACAATCAAATTATAAATCCAATTCCTAACTAAAGAATGTGGTAATCTAGAACCTTGTGGAAATAAATATAAAACAAGATGGTGAGACAACAATTGTGATGGAACTATCATTGAAGAGGATGTTAATTCCTTCAATGGTGTCCTCTAAATCTACAAAAGGGGCTCACAAAATAAATATGAAATATCTATTAATTACTTATCCCAAGAATCTATCTATAAAATATGATAATAATGGTCCTAAAGAATCACTAGAATCCATGGATGTATCAATATTAGACTCAACACAATCACCAAGATATGAAGAAGATGGAGTTTTAACACATGTCAATTGAATCTCGAGTAAAAAATAAATTCAATTTTCAAATGACCCTACTATATCTCCTCAAAAGTGCCCACACTAGATGCTTGAGCATGAACAATGGTGTTTACAAGATCATCAAGATTACATTGTACAAACAAATAAGATATGTCTTATAAGCAATCATTTATATGAAGTGAATCATGTTGACATGAGAGTCCTATTAAAGAGAATTGGTAGTGTTTGATATATTATATATGTGTTAGGAAATTAATTCATAATACCAAAAATGTTTAATCCATTTCTTACATAACCCATGAGATAAAATTATGGATGTAAGATTATATAATAACCCTAATACGAGAATAAAATAAACTAGTCATAAGATAACAAAAGATATACCCTGAGAAAACTCTCAAAAGGGAAAAATGCAGCCTCCAAAAGCATCGATACTCTATGTATAATTTAACAATAGGAACATTACAATGCACTTACAAAGTTTTCATGAAAAATTATGAAACATCAAGCTCCTCCAATACACTCTCCATGTGTCCAAACATGTAAGCACACATATCATGCCATGCTTCACATATGGACTCACAACAGAAACTCAATACTATGATATCCCACACATCCAACCAAACTTAACCACTAAACATGTGTTTTATTTTATAGACTCAAGCTCACACAAATACAACACAGTGGTAAGATAAAACCATGTGCAACAAAACCATGAGTATACAAAATCATTGACCCCTCATTTACTTTTTGATACTAAGGCTTTACATTATTAAATATTTCCTAACTAATTATTATGTCTCCCACACATAAAATAACTAACCTAATGTTACATACAAATTTACAAGTTGACCCAAATAAATATCTAATGTGGCTAAACACATCTCCTAGATGCACCACAACTAAATATTTATGTATTTTACATAATAAAATAATCCATACTATGTAAGGTGTACAATAGCTATTCCTAACATTATCCCACTTGTATACATTGCATAAAGGTCAATCAATAAAATAAATCATCATAGTCATACATTAAACCATATGAATCTCCAACATGCTCTCATGCTCCATCAAGACACTTGCAATAAAATTGAGGTGACCACCATCTCAAGAAAGAACTCCTCTCATCCTCTAACAAGTCACCTATGGAAGAAAAGGAACAAGACAAGGTGAAGATGCACCAAGCCAAAGAACACAAGAATCCAATCCAAGTAATAAAAAGGATCCAAGTTATTGTCAAAGGTAAAACTCCACATGACTGGAAATAGCACCCATAATATATGATAATAAATCCAACCATTCATACCTCTTAGGAATCAACAATATTAATAAACTCATGCCAAAAATATATCCAACCCATAAACTATAATCACAAGCTCCCTATATAAAACATGTCAATGAAGAGAATACACATCAATGAACTCCCATTGCATGGGTAATGTGAAATCTAAAAATAGATCAAGGCATATCAAGTATACCAATCAACACTCAAACCAAAGTGTAGAAAATAATAAAAACCATATAGTACCAAGAATAATCACAATGATCCACACATGCAACACAAATAGTTGCATACTCTCTCACAATATGCCATCATAATTCTCATAAATCATATAAAAGTGAACCTCTAAGAAGTATCCATAGAAAGACATAAAGAAAACTTGTAAATCATATCATTCCCTTCTACCAACACCTAAAATTTCTTAATTGTGTTAAGTGAGATCTCCTTCAAAAGACCAAATGAAAAGCCTCAATAATACCCAATTGTTCAATCTCATATATCAAATAAAACATATATGCCATAAAAACCCAACATGGATGTAAACCCATATGAGCAAGGAAGATCAAACTCAAAATATCCATTCTCAAACTAGGAAGTCAGCCCAATAAACATCTCTTATATGTTAGAGCTATGCTAAAGAATTAACTATTTTGTATTTCACTAGATTTCTTCATAGCTACATACAAAATAATGAAAGAGTTTAAAGAAATAGAAGAGTTCACCACTGAGATAGCTTCAAAATGCATCCAAATTTGGCACAACAAATTGATTATTTCAATGAGAATGAACAACATACAATCACACAAAATATACGATTTGGAATGACCTTTAATTTCTTTAGCATTATCATTCTCTATAGTAAATACAAGTCTTTATACTAGAATTAAATAGAAAACATGAAGTAAAGAAATAAATTGGTGATGCTCCAATTTAATTTCTACTATTTCAACAAATTTTGATCCCTTAAACTAAGCAAGTCATTGCCTTTTATGGAATACAAGGCAAGAGTTTATTACAAAAAGCACATGGTTGGAGAAAAATAAAATAGTTAACAAAAGACATGTGGCACTAGGGCATTTATTGTACATTAGAGATGCCAACTCATATCCTCTAAGGAAAAGATCTGAGTTATGCTTCCATCTCTTTGACTACCATCGAAATCCCTTGATTCCCTAAGAAATCAGATAGAAAAGGTATCTGGGGTCCTCCAATTTTCAAAATTTAGAATCCCATCTACTAGTGGCAATCTTCAAAATTCTCGCATCTAAAGAAATTACTTTCTATATCGGGAAAAGTACCCACTACTAAAATCAAAGAAAATATTTTCTATCAAATTCAAGAAAAATATTTGCTACTAGCATCAACACTTACCTATGCATACCACAACCTAAAAATATTCTCCTGCATCCAAACATTGCACCAAGAAATAAATATCATGCAATTAATCACCTTATCAAAATGATTTTTTTTCAAATTCTAGCTTTTCCATTCCAAATATATTACTATCTAAATCATGCTTATGCCTTAAATTGTCATAATAATTTGCTTAATATTTTTAGGTTTCTGCCTATTAATCTACCTTTAGGAATTTTTGATGTTATAGGAAGTTTCAAAAATTTCTCGTGTTATAGAGAGTTCAAAACTTCTAATTACTCGATGCACCATCAACATACTCACTAGATACCTTTTCACCACAAAAGTACTGTTACCTAAAACCTCCACCGTGAAACTCCTTTTACCCTTTTAAATTCACTTTTGGGTCCACTCTAACCTAGAGTGATTATTGATCCCTAAAACTTATGCTTTCAGGAAACAACCTTATGAGAAGTTTTGCAAATGGGGGACTATAATGCACTCTGTAGAACAACCTTCAATATTTTAGAAGCCGGCTCTTCATTCTTGTTTGAGGGAGGAAAAGGGTAAGAAGAAATAGAACATAAGAAACTCTAACCTAAGGTGATGCACCAAAGCTTTTACAACATTTGAAGTTTCCCATCTTCAAATAATCATAAGCATGAGACTCCGAAGGAATGAGCACAAAATGTCACAAAGTCTTCATTGTTGGAAAGAGAATGAAATGCTTAAGGCCTAGTAGGCATAGAGCATAGCATTCAAATATTTCTGTGAGAAGCACCCATTGAGTCTTACAGAAGTATGATGCAACATGATTATTCTACTAAAACCTTTTTCCTTTGTAAATATTGCTCACCAACAATCATAATACGATAGCTAACCATAAATTACTACAAAAAATGAAAGAGTACAAGACATGACTCAATAATCTACAATCTTATACTAGAAACCATAAAAGATAAAACTCATAAGAGTCATTCATCAATATCACATCCATTCCTAAATGACATAGAATATTGAAGCTAGCATAAACATAAATAAAACACATAGTAGAAGTGAACCAAGTAGAATCTGACATATTTTGCTTTCTATTTATTGATTTAAAAGACACAAAATGCTAAGTTTTGAGGAATTAAATTTTCCTTTTAATTGATTCTCAAAGTATTCTTTTTTACAAAGATGGTGAACCCTCCTTTTTAAAAAGCACTTGTAGGCTATATAGAGAAAACCCTTAAGGGAAAAAGTATAACTAAAATGATTCCCTCAACTCACCACTTGCGAATCATCATCGTGGTGATCGTTGCAATCGTTTCTTTGAAAAATATCATGCTCCTGATCGCACGACTATGAAGACACCTGGGTAACCTATCATTTCTATTGTAACTACCTAGACGAGTGGGCTTTAAGCAACAATAGTGTTTGCATGCTTGAGCTTTGACACATGATGCCTTCTGATGCTCCTCCAATGTTGATATAACCAATAGTGCACTTTTTAATAGCCTTCTAGGCTCAAAAAATTCTTGGGCTTCTACCTTGCTAAAAATTGGAACTTCTCGATGGCATCCGAGCTTCCTTTCCCTTTTCCCTTTAAGAATTCTATGCCCTGGACACATAGCATGCAGGTGGGATTTTTTAAGGCTTTCCTTCCTATGACCTTCAAGAATTTTTGTTGTATCAATATGTGATTCCCTCCGCTTTCAAAGGCCTCAAAAAAAGCTTTAATAAAGACCATGTGAGACCACCACATAGTGCCTTCGCACGCCTTTGCAAGAATAAGAGGCCATGGTCTTGATAGAAACCGTGCCATGCTGACATGTGGTGCCCTCCGAGAGCTAATAAGCAAATAATTTTTAAAGTTTGTGGGTCGCTTAGAATTTATCCAGAATCGAAAGAAAAGGTTGAGGAGCATCCCAAGAACATGAAAAAATTACAATGAAAGAGCTCAACCTTGAGTTGCTATTGATTAATCTACAGTCTTGGCGACTTCCTCGAGGTCCTTTTCCTATGGAGGCATGAACCCAAAAGCTTTGGTTCTGCATCAAAAATTGAAAGGAAAAAAAGAAAATCATACGACCTCATATCTTAGGGAGCATGGATTATAGAGGTGACCAATCTACCTCCGAAGGTTGCACCTATTCTCAAAATCCTCGAACACCTTATCCAAATTGATTATCTCTTTGAAAGAGATATCGTTCAGTACTGCTATTTTGGATTCCATGTGAAAATTGCGCTATACTAGAGGATGAGAAATATTCTCAATCTTTGAGGTGCTTGATGATGAACTCAGGGCCTGGAAAACCAACTAATCCTATTGTTTGTTCAAAAATTGCTTGATTTGATCCTTAATCAAAACTGTCCCATCTGGCATAAAGGGGGGTGGAAGTCCCAATTGGACTAACCCCTCAAAATGCCCTCTCATTTCCTTCACTTTGAGCTCTAGGGCATGATGGAACTCCTTACGCTTTCAGGATGCCTTATTGCAATTGATGAATTTATTTTCTTTCTTTTTTACCTCTCTTCTATCATCGATCCCCATAGTTGATAAGGCATCATCTTTCATCTTGTATAGTTTCCCAATTAAAAGCTCTAACTTTGTTATATTGGGAGCGATAGATTGCAAAATTTGTTTGATGACATAGCTGAACCTTAAACTCAATTCTTGTGCATCCACCATGAAATTTAGGGCTGATCATAGAGATGTTACCATATCCTTTATTTTCTCCCAATATTATATATAATTGTTATAGTAGAGGGAGAAAATTGGCTTGCTATGTTGAATATACCACCACAATTTGTGATTGCTAGATTTGTGAATCCTTATTTTTTCTCTTCCTACAATTTATTAATCATCTCCAAAGAATTTGAATTCTCAAGGCACAAATGCATTAGCTCTTGATCTCACACCTATAGGGTGGACTATGTGGTCTCTTTTGCCTACTTCTCTGAATCCATCAAAACTTGAGCCTCTTGGAGCTCAAACTAG
Organism: Sequoiadendron giganteum; assembly: GCA_007115665.2. Lineage (NCBI taxonomy): Eukaryota > Viridiplantae > Streptophyta > Pinopsida > Cupressales > Cupressaceae > Sequoiadendron > Sequoiadendron giganteum. Next base: position 1,149,750 of record CM021101.1, on the reverse strand, counting down.
AATTGAGCTTCCTTCTATTGTAGCTCTTTCTAAATTTTCACCTACATCCTTGAAGCATCAGAGAGCTCCTATTGTATTTTAGCCAACTCCTCCATTTTCTCATGGATTTTCTTCTCTGTGAAATCCTTTGTGCTCTTTTCATTTATAGCCTGAGATTGGGCATTGATCAACTCCTTCTGCAATCTATCCTTCTCCTTTTGCATATTTTGATGTAGTCATTCCTTTCAAATTATGGCATTGGAGAGGTCTTTATGCACTTACTATAGTTCTTTCTCTTTGGCTTTTAGCTTGGAGTTTAGGTCCTCCTTCTCTTTCTTCTCTACATCAATCTTGGCCAATGCATCACTTAGCTTGATTTGGAGTTTAGCCTTCTTTGTCTACTTTGTTTGGAGGGCTAACAGAGATTTTTCTTATAGCTCTTTCCTCAGGCGGGTAATATCAACATCTTTCACCTTGGCCTCTACTTTTAGCCTATCCACTATGGCTTTAACACCTTTTAATTTTTCTTCCTTTTTCTTCATGCACTGATCCATTTTTAGGTAGTCTTTTAATACTAACTTCTATGGTTCGTTCATAAGCTCTAACTTATCACGTGGATGGGTATTGCTAAGGTTAAGGCCTATTGCCTAAATATCATAGTCTTTAGATTAAATTTGGCCCTGGGGCTTAGATACTAGATGATTCATTGTTGCAATCATCAAAGTCTATTGATTTTCATCAAAATGCGATTCCATTTTTGGAGCGGACAAAGCTAGAGCTTCCTTTTCTTTCCTCTTTTCCCTTCTATCCTCTCGAGCTTTCCTCTATAAGTCTATTTAGGCCTGATACTCCAAAGGAGACTGAATGCATTGTCTAGAAAATTTGACACTGGTGGGTAGATCGAAAGGGATAGGAATAAGAGAGGTCCCTATTCATTATCCTGATGGAGAAATCATTGGAAGGCTTAGGTTTGTATGAGAGAAGTGTGAAATGCCTTGTAATTATTTCACAGGGTGTGGGGTGCTTGGAGAGACTAAAGGGGTAGTGGCAAGCGAAGGAACCACCAACACAATGAAAGGTAGGAATGAAGAGAGCGGTGCAAATGATGGATTAGGAATAAGATCTTGCACCATTGATGAAGCAATAGTGACAGAAAGCGCAAAGATAGAGGTAGTTGTAGGGTTAGGAAAAGGAGGTTGTGGTATGGTGGAAATGATAGTAGCAGTTGTAGAGGAGGAGCTGGAAGGGATTGCTTGTGTAATGACAACCATATTAGAAATCATGGTCTGAGATGGAGGAGGGAGTGAAAGAAAAATAGGGGGAACCAATGACTAATAAGAAGAGAGAATAGGGGAAGAGAAACTTACTTGCATCATGGAGACCGCAGGTGGTTGTGTGACTATAGTCACTTCTTCCTCTTCTTCTTGGAAATTTCCCAGGTCCAAATTTTTCCCTCTTTCTTTCTTCATGGGAGGTGCATCAGGTGTAATAGATATGCCACCTTTAAAACCCAATGAACCTTGAGCTCCTTGAGAAGCTTTGGTATTTCTTTTGAGGGTTCGGGTTTGTAGCTACCTAACTATTGTGCTTGTTGATAACACTTGTTGTGGCATTTGTTCAACCAATGGTCTTTCTTACATTTTATTTTCCTCTCCTCTCTATGGCGATGGTAAGGTGAGTTCCTCCTCCTTGGACAATTCTCCATGTTCCCAACCCATATATCATCAAATATTCTATCATAAGGGATAGCATCATAATTGGAATTCAAATCATGCACTTCTTGATGATAGGTCAAAAAATAAAAAATCTTTTCATTGCTCCAACCCAATTATGTTACCTTCATTCACACAGCTTTATGAATCTTGATGGCCGAATTGGCCTTCACAAGAATTGTATAAAAGGAAATCTATGGGGGTCTTTTAGATGGAAAAAATGTTAAGTCAACACACAAATACGAAGTAACTACCTCTGAATTGTGCCTTTGATCCCAGTATGGTTGTGGGGTATGGGTACGAGAGATACCCATGCTAGGTAAACAACCATCTGGATCGTAATTCTAGTAATCACATATAACACCAAGGCCTAGTTGAGTTAACTTTTCCACCAATAAGAAATTCACATACCTATTTTGTAATTCGACCTCACCTTGTGTGATTGGGGGTTTGTAAACTATGATTTTTCCCTTTCCTACCGTAAATTTATTGCTGATTATGGATAATTGCCATGCCATTTCAATGGCGAGAGTCCTATTTGTCAATCAAGTAGGTATCCTAAAAGGCTCCTCTATAAACCTGTGCATTCACATAAAATCCAAATCCACTCTATATGAATAGTCACACAGAGGTCAACTATCCCTCATCCATGCAACATGTTCCTTTGTAAGCCTAGCAGGGGATTCTTGTTGGTTCAAATATTGAAGAGCTGAGGTCAAAAGTAAGTCATAAATGATATAGTAGTCATGTGTAGTGGAAAGAACATGAGTCCATACGCTAACCAAATTCCTTTTGTTTGATGCACTGGTGACGCTCAATGACATATATATTTGAAAAACTCAAAATTCTAGTGCAAAAGCATGTGTGCTAGAAAAGTAGAATTCCTGAATTTGTAAGTTTTGCCATAATTTTATAGTTTCCTATACATGTTTCCTGCAATGATGTCTACAAAATCATATTGGAAGGGTTGCTTCCGCTTTATGAGTTTGAAACCCAAAATATTTTGAAATGCTTCCACATTATCATCTCAATCCTAGCCACAAATGAACACAAGCATTGAGAAGCCATCTTGCAGGTCTTGATAAATTTTTTTAAGAACTATGGGAATTTAGGAAGCTTTTTCTATTGCTTATCCCTCTTCATCTCATAATTATAGAAATTGATTTGGTCATTCCTGGTCTCCCAATAATATTCTAGTTTCTTCCTAGAAAACTTCCCCACCACCACTGAGTCAAATGAGACACATATCATAGATCCCTGATAGCTTCAACATTGATGATAAACTTCAACTCTTTTCCTTGAATGACCCTAACATGAGTATCAAAATTGAACGCACAAGCATCTACAAGTTTAGTATATAGATGCACCAAAAGTACCATGCATAGTGGGAGACTGCAGTTCCATGGACGAACCCCCAGAGATTCAAGATCTCTCTCCTTTAATTTATTTTGCATCCTCACAAAAGAACCTTCATGGATTCTCTTGGGGTTTGAATGTAGTTTTGGTTCATAGATATCATTAGCAAAATCTAGTTCCAGAGTTGAGTCCTTGTGATCTATTTTCTTTAGAAACCGGGTGTTCGTAAACACTGGCTTAGGTAGTATTGGGGCTGAGGAGTATGATTTGTCACCAAAAATCTTGCAAAGAAATATGGATCCAACACTTCCTCAAAACTAACACCAAAGGATGTCCCTTCAATGGCCATTGCTTCAAATTTCTTCCAAAACTGTCACTTACCTATTTAATTTCATTGCTTCTACACTACAAACTCTCAACTTCATTGAAATTTGTACTTAGAGAAATTATATGTAACTTACTTATTTCTCGCTTTACACTCTGCTTTGATTCTTTTCGCATGTAGGATGAATGCAAATGAATGACATAATTGGTATTTTAATTTCGTGTTGAAGATATCACTCATGCAAATTAACTTCCTTCTTTTGGGAAACACAAACCTTTAAAGAAGGCATACAAACAACTCATCACATCGCCTTTTGGAAAATGTGATGTTGGAAAATAGCGTAGGATGGGAATTTTACAAGCATGGCCATTAAATTTGACCAAGGGGTGGCAAATAAGGGTCACTTCTTATGATGATTACACTTAGAGAAAGATGCCACGGTGGTAAGACACTAGGCAAGAAAGTTGAATGACATGTGCCCATGCACTTATTGAAGGAAAAAAACACCATGTGAATAGAAAGAAAACCTAACTACTTATTTACAAAAGGGCATGGAGGCTAAGAATTAATTGAAATGTTTCAAATAGATTCCATTTATCAGAATCTCAAGGGAACTTCCCTCTAAATCCACCAGTTCAAAAGTATTGCTTTCTTTGCAACTAGCAATGCAGAACGGTCCCTTCCAAAGAGAATACAAATTTTCATGTTGCCTCAGCTTAGTAGCACATTTTTTGTATTTCAAAACTAAGTCACCTTCATTGAATCCAAGGTTAGATGCCTTTTTATCAAACCATTTTTTAGCCACTTGCTGGCAGTTTCTCATGGCATTGTATGCCTTCTCCTAAGACTCTTGAATGCTAAGCAACTTTTCCAACCCAACTTGCATAGCTTTGTTTTTGTCAACCTCTAGAGATTTCAACAATTGTAAAGCTAAAATTTCTACAAAGATTGGTAATACAAATTCCTTGCCATAGACTAGCTCGTATGGGGAAGTTTTCAAAACCTGCTTGGGAGTGATTTAGTTGGCCCATAGCGCTATTCATAATGCATGAAATGAAAAATATGCTTATTTCCATATTCAAACGGCCATTAATTATTGGCATGGTCAAACGGTGTTGAGTTGACATAAACTAAGAGAGGTTAATGTGGAGAGATATCATATCCACTTGTAGGTCTAGATGAAACATTCCTAAGTGTAATGAACTTTGAGAAATACTCCATCATGGTTGATAGTTTTTTTCTCATAAGGATCTTAAAAGACTATGCTAGAATAAAACACCCCAAAATGATTAGGTGACTTGGGGAATTAAAAATGCCTTCCATAAGGTTTATCCACCCACCTCAACATGTTGGGAAAGTCATCCTAGCCCATGAGGCTTGAAAACAAAAATATTCTTATTTCCATATTTTAAAATATGCTTATGGCCATATTTTCACTACTCTCATTTAACACTTTTTGTAAGAATGCATTTGTTGTTAAAATGGTCAAACAATGTCGACTTGACAACAATTGAGAGAGATTAATGTAGAGGGACTCCAAATCCACTTCTAGGTCTAAATGAAACAATGCTAAGTTCGACTAGATCTAACAAATTCTCTATCATAGTTTGATAGTTTTTTTCTCTTAGGTCTCTTAAGAGACTATGTCAGAATACATCACTCTAAAATGATTAGGTGACTCAGGAAATGAATGGAGGCCTTCCCTATAATTTAGTAATCCACCTTGACATATTTGCATCTTGTTTTTCAAATCTACTAACAATTTTGCAATTTAATAACTTTTGTCTAATCATTTTACCATGGGTAACTTAGGGTTGTTGTATTTTTTTCATTTTTTTGGACATAATGACACCCCATAGCTAGATATTGGTGTGTACTACCCCATGAAAGAAAAATATTTCATTCTTGTAGCATGTATTCATGGGATTTGATGATCTTGTGGGCTGTTATGACTGTCCCAATGTGAAAATGGACTATTATGTGAATTATGATAGCCTAAAATCATGAAAACTCTCCATTTTATGAAGTTATCCATCATTACCAAGCATACATCTTACGATTGTTAAAATTAAGCTAAGGATAATACCACTTGGCAATATCACATAAGAATTACATGAGATTTTTGAAGATTTGGTGACCAATGGCCGCTCATCAAATCTACCAAGTGTTCTCATTGGCTTTAAGAGCTCAAGATTGATAATTCATGAGCAAACTAGAGGAGTTTACATAAGAAATTGAAGTGTTTGGGTGGAATCCAAGTAAGTTGATGTAGTTTTATAATGCTTTAACTTGTATTTTCTTGATCCCTTCCCTTACAAATCCTAAAGGTAGCATTAGTTCATAACTAAATATGAACTAAAAACCAAAATATAATAAAACTACTAAAAAACCAAAAGTATAATAAAACTACTAATCAATGAACCTTATATTATTTAGTTTTCTCCTATCAATAGTAATATGTGTGATTATTATATGCTTATAAAGTCATGTTCTAGTGATGTACTACCTTCTTTTATCCAATATGGTTTCTTGATGATCAATATTTTTTACTACATATGAACCCTATGGTATTCAAGGTAGTCTTTCACATAATGATACCTTATATGATGATGACATACATATTTATCCATTTCTCATACCTTGATTTCGACTATTAGCGAAAGAGGTTAAAAAATGTTGCAACTATAGAGACTAAGGATAAAGGAACCAAATTTGATGAAGTTGCCCGAGGCAACCAAATTTAGCACTAATATCACTACACCAAAACAGGCAATTAGTGTCTAAAATAGTGCCCAATTTTAGTGCATTTGAGTTCACGAATTGAGAACTTCCGTCGGCACCAAACTTGGCGTTAAACTGCATGTTCACTTTGGTGCTGAATTTGGCACCGGGTGTTGCACCGGTTTTTGTGCCGATTTTTGTGTCGTAATTTGTTGCTTCCAATTTGGCTTGTGATTTTGCTTCTGGTTTTGCATCTTGTGTTGCTACCAAGTTTGCTTCCAGTTTTTCTACTCGTTTTGCTTCAAGGTTTGCTTTCGATTTTGCTTCCAATTTTGCTTCCAGTTTTGCTTCCAATTTTGCTTCCAGGTTTGCTTCCGATTTTTCTTCTGGGTTTGCTTCTTTTTTTGTTTCTAGGTTTGCTTCTAGTTTTACTTCCCATTCTGCTTCACGGTTTGCTTCTGGTTTTTCTTCTAGTTTTGCTTCCTATTTTGCTTCACGGTTTGCTTCCAATTTTGCTTCCGGTTTTGCTTCCAAATTTTCTTCCAGGTTTGCTTCCAATTTGGCTTCTGATTTTTCTTTTGGTTTTGCTTCTTGTGCTGCTTCTAGGCTTGCTTCCAATTTCTCTTCCAAGTTTACTTCTAGGTTTTCTTCCAATTTTTCTTCCAGTTTTGCTTCCAGTTTTGCTTCCAATTTTGCTTCCAGGTTTGCTTCCGATTTTGCTTTTGATTTTGCTTCCATTTTTGCTTCCAGTTTTTCTTCCAATTTTGTTTACAATTTTGCTTCTAATTTTACTTCCAATTTTTCTTTCGATATAACATCACTTGTTGCATCTAGATTTGCTTCCATTTTTTCATCTTTTGTTGCTTCTAATATGACTTCTATTATTACATCTTTTGTTGCTTCTAAAATTTCTTCCTTTAAATTACTTCTTTGTTTGCTACCTAAATAGCTTCTTTTTTTGCTTCCTAGATAATGCCAAGTTTTGCTTCCAAGTTTGTTTCTAGTTTGCTTCTAGTTTGGTTTCCATTGTTGCTTCCTTTTTTGCTTCTAAAAATGCTTCTTGTTTTGCTTCCATTTATTAATTTAATATGTTTTATTTTAATTTAATTAGTTAAATATATCATGCCTCTTAAATAACTCATATGATTACAAAGTAAGTAATTTAATTATTTAATGTATATGATTATAGAGAGTAATTTAATTATTTAACTCATATGATTAAATAAAAAAGATAATTATTATAACATGATCATCATCTATAATTAAAATAAGCGAGTCAAATATCTATAATTTAATTGAATTTGATAACATCCATCTTGAGCAGTAAATTAAAATCATCATATGTAATAAACATCCATCCAAAAATCATTGACCACTTTCAATATATATAAATTGACAAGTCAATATTGATAAGATCATCATCATATATAACTAAAAAAAGTGAAAGTCAAATATGCCAGTAGATCAATAACATGTCAAAATGATACAACTCAATAATGTGGTATTGCAGGCCATAAAAATGATACATATGATAGTAACCATTAAAAGAGGCATCATAACAATATATCAACAATGATCCATGATGTAGTCTATATGATCATGAATTTCACTAGCTACTAACAACAACTACCTCATCATCATCATCATCACCATCGTGATCATCATCATCATCATGATCATCGTCATTCACCTCAGTGTCTTCTATATATGTGTCATCATCATTGTCTGCCATGTGATCTGTACTAGAACCAACATATTCTGGATAATCATGAGGATCATCTTGATCTTTTGGAAGGCCTGTGTCCTACAAAAAAAACATTTAAAATGAAAAAATATTATTTATTTCATGCAATAATCTATTTTATGTTATATATATAATATTACAACATATGAAACAAAACCATAATCATATTAGATCATATCAAAGTGCACATACCATAATAAAATTTCAAAAAAGTTACAGCTAATATGTCATTCCAATGATGTAAAACATTCAAAAATTCTAATAAACGTTATATTAAAATATGCCAACATTTCGTGGAAGAGGAAGAAAGATGACATGAACTCTGGAGGCCCACCATAATGGATTTCAGTATTCAACCATGAGAGTAGAGGAGAGAGCTGATATTCATGTATCAAAACATTAAGCATGCATTCTTCCAATCAACGGAGAAGGAGATGGTTACTTTGCTTCATTTTCATTTGCATAACCATATCATGGTGTGAACCAAGAAGACCAAGGATGTCCAGTTTTATGTGGAGGTAATGGACGTGGTCCAAACTTTAGGAAGGGCAAGAAGTTCAGTGTATGATCTTGATGAAATTAAGGAAGAACAACAAGAGAGGGATAGGAAAAATAAAATCAATGCAGAGTTTCAAGGATTTGTCAAGTGAGTAATAGAGCTATGGGAGCAGCCTCATCTAAAATATTTTGAACTAGAGTTTGATATACCATTTAGAGAGCTTGGTTTTCATGGAGTTCCTTTCAAAGCATATGATTTTATCATTCCTATGGTAAACTATTTGGTAGAGTTGGTGGAATTACCTTTCTTAGTAATCACTATTAGTGATATTGAGATTATTAACCTTGAGAGAGTAGGACTTGGGGAAAAGGCATTTGATATGGCTATTTTTTTCAATGACTTCAAGTGGGATGTACTCCATGAGAAACCAAGGCATCACATCCTACAACCTTTCACACTTCCAAGATACTAGAGACTGAAGCAATTCTGGAATTAAGCTTATCAACTAAACATACATGTTGAATATGTTCATTGGTCAAAATGAGGTGACACTAGAACTGATTTTAGGCCTACAATAAAATGGATGTGAAAATGACAAAGGTGTCATTCGAATATGTTCATTTTCCTATTTTTAAATAAATTTTTCTCTTGGTCTTGATCTTTTTATAGTGAAGCTCTGAGGAAACAACCACCTATTCTTTCAATGCAATATTCACTACATTTCTTATGATTGAAGAGGTTGAAAAGAAGCCCATGAAATTTTATTTCTCTTGAATCTCAATTCTTGATAAGATCACAGCTTGTGAAGTGACGATAAAAACATTACCATTCTTGAATTTGAATCCACAAAATGGTTTTAGTAAAGAACTTAGTAAGACATATAAACACTAGAACACGGGATGAAAAATCAGATATTGAAACTCATAAATCTAACTCAGTCCAAGAAAAAATAAAAGGAGTGGGGAATGACCACAGTAAAACAAAAAAATGCATACTAAAGTATACACATGAATAAAATATAGATACACAAAGAAAAAACAAAGAAGGGAAAATCCCATGCAACATAGACATATAACATAGAGAAATTTCATAAATTGTGCCATTATAGAAAATCAATGCAATATGATATGATGATCCAAAACCGGGCCTTGGTTTCCCTTATTATACAAGAAGCGACAAGCTACAGGCCCATTCATGAAAAGTTGTGTCTTTTCCTAACACTAAGTAATTGTGATGTGTTAAACATAAGAAAATTAACTTAATGAAACAATAGTAGCCATCAACAATCACTCTGTTATTTATCCTAGAGAACCTATGACTTCTTAGGATGTGACAAGATTCTCTTCTCCATGATGAAGTGACTGATCAACCTGCGTGTCTTGATGCAAAGTTTCTTTCTCCACACTCAAGGCCCTTCTGTTTCTAGTAATGAATAGGTGCATTTCTGACATATGCTTGATGTAATCCTCTCTGATGTGAATGTTAATGTTTAACAAGGAATCCCTCATATTGGACTCTAGATACATGATTCCTTCAAGCTATTTATGAGCCTTATCCAATACCTTTTCCTCATCATTGATTATCTCAAGTGCTTGTGGTAATATCTCACACAACTCATCCTTCCATTGATCCTTTTCTTTAAGTCCCCAATCATCAAAGAACATAGGAAATGGGATATCTAATGGTTTCTCAAAGTCATCGAGATCAACCTTGATTCTAATATGAAACTCCTCATGTCGATTGACTAATTCATTATATCTGTGGAGTATTTGTTCATCCATGACTTCCATCCTAACCAATTCTTTTTTATTTTCTTCCACTCTTTCATGTAGCTTTCCATGTTCTTGATAAGTTGAGTGCACCTTTACAAAGAGGTCCCAATACTGATCAACTTGATTTATTACTTTCTCAAATCTCCTTTTGATCATCTCAAAAACCATCTCAAATTTAGTAGTTTTGATTTTTGTGTCTAGTTCATTGATTTCTTTTGAGCTTTCTCATGACACCGCTTCCAATATATAACATCTACCATTGCATCTAACACTTTATTTTCACAATCCACCCATGGAGAAAACAACTCTGATGAAGAAGAAGAGGCCGATTTGTCTTTGTAACTAGCTACCTCCTTCCTTAGCTTTTCATTATCCTTCACAAAGTTTTCAATTTGGGCTTTATTGAATTTCGCTACATTTATGTTCAATTCTATAGTTTCAATGGGATTAGTATTCCCAACTCTATGCACCATGAGATGTCCAAATACCTGACTTGGATTGCTGATAATAGCAAGTCTCTTATCTTGAGGGTATAGTGACCAAATCAACAATGTAGATTCATCTGGGTTGTAACTTGATCCTGAATACATTTAATCACTAGTTTCTTCGGTTAGATGTAGTGTTTTATCCCCTCTCTTCTTGAAGCTATCAAACACTATAGGAGAACTAATATCCCAATGAGGAAAAAGCAAGACCCTAACTTCTTGAAGTAGTTCTCTTCCTCTCTGAGGTGTAATGGATTCTAGCTCCTTATCTACTTCTTTCTTTAACTCTTCTAAGGCAATTGCCTCTTGCTCAGGTGTGAAATCCTTCATTATTTTCCTCACAGTTTTTCCCTTGTGCTTATAAACAAATGACTTGAATTCTAAAGTTTTGACAAAATCACTATCTGAAACAAATTCTTGTTTGGCCCTAACTCTTACATCATCAGAAATTTCATTTGATGTTTCAAACCTGACAATGTTTTATTCTTTCGGTGGCTCATATTTGTGATAACTTGTGCACTTATCTATTTAATTTCATCTTCCTCCTCATCACTATCTTCTTCATCCCTTTTGTTCACTTATGTCAGTATCAACAGAAAAATTGACCTCTGGAGTGGGTTGTGAGGGTATGTAATTGAGGGGTTCTATCTCCTCAGCATGCATTCTGGAGCCAGTTTCCACATGTGCCTCAAAGATCATAGAAGGCACATCTCTGGTTAGTTCTTCTTCATGATTGATCAATTGTTCAACACTTTCTAGATGATCATGTATATGGTTGAATGCCCTTATATATGAAGGATTATTTTTCCTTTTCCAATCCTCAACTATCACGACCTTATTGTATTTGAAAAATCCTTTGTATTGTTAAAATTTCATCACAATTCCTGATTACATTGTCCACAGAGAATTTATGCACATACTCGGATAGTCATTGTGAAAACCTTTCTCTATTGATAAAATTTTCCGAATCAAAGCTCTTTCTTTCATTTCCCAATGGCAGACTATAATGTGCTAGTTTCTTGTCAATCTCCTCATACCCTTCACTAGAGACAACTGTAAAGTCCCCGAAGCATAATGTACTTGGCATAATTGACTGCTTGTTGTGCCCCTTAAGATTCTTAGCATCTGATTTAGCTAATTGCCTTACAATTTCCAAATAAGCTATTATATATGGAACAATCTTTGGTAACAAGTATAAAGCTCCTTCAAACCTATATGCTCTAATTATAGTGCAGTCAGAATAAGTATACCAATCTCCCCAATTGTGGTTCACTTTCCATCTGGGATCCTTTTCCTTAGGTCTAAGGAACCTTTGTACCTCAGGAGACAAGTTATAATCACATGGATATCCTAACAATTTCAGCAAGGGTTTAACAAAATATTCTTCAAAATACAGATAATGGGATGTTTCACATCTGTTGTCCCATATTGATGTCCACATCTGAATTGGTTTAAAGTTTCCATCCTCATATGTGTCTCTTATCCTTAGCTCCTCTCCAAAAACCCTCTAGCTTTCCCTTCATACAAAAGAAAATGCATGAACAAAGAATAATGCTTAAAATTAATATATTCACTATTGTTTTTAATTTTCTCTAATCCTTGATTTAAAACATTGGCTAGGTAGCCAACATAATCAAATGACCTTGCATCTCTACTTTGCACATCTGCTGCTAACACCATTGAGGCTAATGACATAAGAGGCGGGACCTCCACTCCCAATACTTGTTTTGCAGTATAGTATGTGTAATGAAAGTATTGCTCGAATAATTCCTCATGAAAGGGAGGATGCTCATTGTGAAAATTTTCTAAGTTGATTTCCATCTTCTCTGGGCCTATGTAGGGGAAAATTCCATCTTTTGTAACTAGTATCCATGTGGTGGTATTCCGTTATTAGGTCCTTCACTATGAATGAGAGGTGCATATTGCAATCTAATTGGAAAACAGTAGAAATAAAGTCTTTAGAGATGATAATGAACTCAGATCCATCGTGTAGTTGAATTGATCATCTCCTAGGGTTATATTTGTTATCTAGTGCTTTGATCAATTCCATGTTGATAAATAAATTAGGCACAACTAGTTTTCCTAGGTTCATTCTCCAAGAATTAAACATAGGTTGGAACCTATACAGTTTTCTGTAGTGATACATGAAAAATTCATACCCTCTTTTTGGTGTCCAGACATCCCCTAGGTCTTTGTATTTATCCCATAGTTTTTCCATGGAAGGATTTAACTATGCACTCCTCTTAAGCCTTGGCCTCGACCCAGGACATTGGTCTATTAAATCTTGATTTAAGAGTTTGGCCTCTGTTTTTTGCTTTTTAGTCTTTGGTGTCCTAAAGCTTTCCTCCATTGTTGTGAGAATCCTAGCTTCTTCTTATAGTTCTTTTTATCTCTGAAAAACCTTCTAACTGGGATCATTATACTTACTTGCATCAAATTTATTTCATTGAACTTCGAGTGTACAACAGTGGCGCACCTCCAACTCCTTTTCCCCACTCTCGCTTTGTATGAGCTTCTTCAATTTTTATGACAAAAATGTGATTAATCTGAGGTATATTTTGCTCGACTCTGGTTCATTAATGTTCCACATGCTCTCAATCTTTTCATCTAGAAGAACATTTAATTTGAATATCTCCTTGATATCTCAAGCTGTCAAATCACTCAAAAGCAATCATTATCGTTGTATCGGTGAAACTGTGAGTTTACTCTGGCCGATATCCATATTTCCCATCGATGCGAACGTATGTCATTTTTTTTTTCCTTCAAGGCATCGACGGGATATCTGATGATGTGTCCCCGATACCCCTTAGTCTCTCTAATATTGTACCTTAGGCACGTAATTAATCACTTATGACATTCTTTGTGTTATCGAATCATCGAAGCAACTTTTTTTATATGCTATCGAGGAAACATTTCTTTTTGTCAGCTAGATAGGTTTGTGTCTCACCGATACCACTGTGTAATTTATTAATAACTATCTTCATCATGGTGTTGTATCGGTCCATTGATGAGAGCACATGTCATCTTTCCTTGATATACTTTGGTGTCTCTGATATGCTTTTCTCGGGCTATTAGGGAGATAACAAGATGTGTTCTGGCAATATTTGTTTCTTACTCCAATGAATCAAACCTTGTTAGCTCTATATTCCTCGTGAACTTTTTCATTCGGTCACCAGTCACTTAAGTCATGACTTAAGTAATTATCAACATATCTTTACCGGCCCCCTTGCATAGGTTTGCCAGTCACTCGGTGTTATATCACACCATTTAATTTTTCCTAAGTCAGGCTCATTATTATTTTTTAGTTGATTGTGACGTCCGCCTCATGGGTTATAATCCCATTAACCTAGTCATGACCCCACTTTTAAAAATAACATCAATTGCATGTGCAAAAATGTTGCCCATCTGATTTGAAGGTCACATCTCAATCGTTGTTGCAAACCTCATAGGATTTGAATATTGATCTTCGAAATGATGCGAGGTTGGTGAATTTTTGACACATGTGCACTTGTAGTGTTGAAGGTAAATCTTGGCCATATATCTCACACCTTGCATGACTTAGACAAGTACTCTCCAAAAGCTTGTGAGGTATATGAATGATGGACACGTGGATTGTTTTGTTTGCTTGGGAAAGGAGGTGGAGCCCATGGGAGAGGATGATATGGTCTCCAGTCAGCAAGTTTTCATAGGCCGATGAGGTAATGAACGAAGACAAATAAAATTCAAACCATGATGACTTGATCTTGACCGTTCTCTATGCCATCTTGGAAAGAGATCGATGGCTTCTATTCAAAATTGGATGCACGACTAATTGAACTGTTTTGCTTCGTGCGAGTGAGCAATAATGGTGGACAAGACACTCACAACCGCTATTTTTTCGACATTAAAGCACATAACAACTTATTTCCTCACACAATTCAGGATTGTAAGTAAATGCAAAGCCTTCAGGAGATCGTGCGAAGTATTTCAAGCTACAACTCGAACAAATTAGGGTTTCCTATGAATGAAAAATCCGTTAGTCAAATTACAAGCTTTATCTTTTAAACAATCTTGATTTAAGGCAGGTTTTCGGTTCTTTCTTTCAAATTGGATTAGCTTGCATGTTTTAATTGCTTTTTTTGCTTTAAAATTATGCATAAGCGTGGTATTTTGTTGTGCTTCAAAATTTGTATATCCAATCTGCTCTAGTTTCTAATTAAGCACTAGGTATTGAGCTATCCTATGTCGAAACCCTAGCGTACTCTGAACCTACCTAATTGTCCTTGGCTCCCAAAGCCCAAGGGTCTGGTTCTGAAACCCCAACTAGGTTACTCTCTCAGGATATTATTGACTAGCTCAAACTCTCAACAAGTAAGAAAGATGAAGGGCAGGCAAATTTTATGGTCCTAAGATTTATGAGGGGTTGTTGGATAAGCAACATTGTATCAAGGATTCTAAAACACCTTTCACTAGATGACAAATGTTCAAGAATTGGATCGGAAATAGAAATTGTGGAGTTCCCACTTGCAATACCTGGAGATTAGACATGGGAAAACTTGTGGTCCCAAATGTCTATATGGATGTGGACTTGCTAAATGACATTGCAAAAAGGTATGACCTCGTTTCTAGGGTAATTAGGGAATTTGATGGCATTGAGATGGTCAGGATTACTGGAGAATAAATTGCTGAAGTCTTTGACTTGTCCGAGTGGAATGGAGACATGATCCCTATTGACCTGGATGTTTTCAGGAAAGAGTATGAAAATAACAAGGTCTTGTTTAGAACCACAATGCTACTAATACATATTGCTACCACAGGATATGGAAAAAATAAGAGACAAATAAAGATTGGAAAATATGAGAGGGAACCTTTCCTTGTGAAATACTTTGCTAACTAATTTAAGAAGACCTTCTATTCCTTATGCCAAATCATTGGTTTTTATCCACCATAAAATATTCCAAAATAATATATGTACATGACAGGACATATCCAACATGGAGCTTTCAGCATGGTCTATGATTATGCTACTTACTTGGAAGAGAATATGCACAAGGGTTAGGTTTCTCTTAAGGAAGGAAAGAATTGGGTTCAATTCTAGTGGTACTCCCTATTAATGCATATGTTTCTATAAAAGGGAAGGAAACACTTTGGCAGAGATATGTTATTAAAGATGAAAGAGGATGGTCTTGAGTTGTTGGTTCAGTGTTGGACCAAGATTTTGAACAAACATGATAAAAGGTTTGATTATGTGGTCTTTCACAATGTGTTTTCCTCCAAGAGGAGGAGATCCTTGATTCATGATCCACCAAGGATCTCGAAGGAGATTCATGATTTCTTGAAACCTATAGAAAGGAAGCCTGAATTGTAGATAACTCATAATTGGGGAGATATCATCACCTATCTAGATAAAACTATATTCAGGGTATATGGGATACCTATCAATCCTTATGTGCTACCAAGGGATGTATCTTTGAGGATTGGATTTATTGAAATAATGAGATAGCTAGGAGCTGCACAAATGACACATCTGCTAGAAAATCAGAAGAAGGGGTCTTTCTTCCCTGAATGGATAGCCTTTGCAGAATTTGTGATGGTTAAGGGAGGGTGGAAAGAATTTGTTAAGATCTTGGAACCCTATGACTTGAGGAAAGTGCACCCTAGAAACCATGACCCTGAGGGTTTCATTTCTGCAGTAAAGGTAAGGATAAGGACCTGTGTATTTGTGCATAACTTCTACTACCCTGAAGATGTTATCATAAATATTTTGGATTTCAAGGTGCAAGAGGAAAAGAAGGCCATTCATCTTGCCTTCAAAAAGATGGTTGAGAATGCCATGAAGTATGATCCTAGATATGACCCTTTGCCAAATATCAGGGGATAATGGGGAAGAGTATAATATGTTTTGGAAAACTTTGAAAGTGATGTGGGTGTATTAAGAAGGGAAAGAATAATTGAGGATTAGAGGAAGTCATTGGTGATAGAAGAGGGGCCATTTGCACATGAGGAGGAAAGACCTTTCTATGAGCCTCCAAAAAATATTAGAATATATTCTAGGAGGAAGGATATTGTTAAGAAACAACAGACATTGCCAACCCCTGCTACCTCAGAAGGGTCAAGGGAAGCTTCTCCAGCTAGGTCAGTTTCATCACCTCCTAAACAAGCTTCGCATGTTGTTATTGAGATTGATTCACCGCCAAAATTAATTTCTCCATCAGAGCAACCACCGGACAAGAAGAGGTGAGAAAAATTATTGACTACCTGGACATCGAGGAAGAAGAAATATTAATCACTCCTGAGGAGATGCTACAGGGAATGCCTTCTCCTCCAAGGGAAGTTGTAGCAAATACTCCAGAAAGCAGCCTCAGATTGGGAAGAGGGGAGTTGAGTGGGACAAGCTACTTGGATGACTTGAGACATGAAGCTTGTAAGGAATTTATGGAGGATGACTCTTTTATTAAAAAAACATCATTCTAAGATTTTTCTTGTAGGGCTAATGTTCCAATTTATGCCAAGAATTTAGCCAGGGAGAGGAGTTTACATCCTGAACTCCTTGATAATGTTATCCAAGAAAATGTAATGAAATCCATGAAGAAGGAATTTCAAAGTATTATAGATGATGAAGGAAGGGTGTTTGTGCAAAAAAGTGGAGTTATGTTATTGCTCGAATGGGACATTGTTGATGTTGTTGTATTGGAAACCATAAGAAGAGTTGAAAGGCCATTATTTGAAACTAAAGAAGAAGCTAGGTTGGCAATTAATGGATCAAAATTTCATGAAGAATGGGATACCTTGGCCATTTGGTCATTGTCTATGAGATCTAGAAAACCAGTTGTGGCAGAACCAACTGACTTTAGTGGACAATTGGTTATAAGAAGAGTTGCTGACACTCCAACTCTAGAGGCAACACACATGATGGTGAATGTTGCCAAGTTTGCCAAAGCAACTATAGAAACTTTAACTACTGAAAGGGACTCATTCAAAGGACAATATAATGATATTTTGGCTGAATATGATAAGAGTCAACAAAGAGTTGCTAAGCTGGAAACAAAGCTATCACTTTGGAAAGGACAAGTGGAGACGTTGAAGTCTCAAGTACAAACTAGCTCAAGCGAAGCTGCATCGACCATTCCAATGGAACATTCCTAGCCTTCTCCTTTGTTAGAACATCCCATGACCATAATACCATACAACTTGGGCTAGGATCCACATGCAACTGATGAGCTTACAAGGGAGAAACTACAACAAGTTGAGGTAAATAAGAAATTGCTTGAGAAAACTCAAAATACAATGTATGATAACAATGCTCATATTGTTCATACAATACTCAAACATATGAACAAGAGGATTCAAAGAAAATTAAATATTGTTCATGGAATTTACTCTTGAATATTACAAGCAATAAGGTTGTCCCAAAGGGATAGGGATATAACTATCCCAATCTTGGATAAGTGGATTCCAAGGGTTGGTGATTTGAAATTCATGGTGGTGGGGGCTAAACAAAAGGAAGATAGATACCCTAGAGTGATCCTAGTCTACAAATATTTTGATGGAATTAAGGAAAAAAAGTTACATGGATATGTCGCTCCATTGGAGCAGAGGATTAGAGAATTAAAGGCTAAGTATGATGAGGCAGAGTTGACATTACTACCAGATATCCAACATACATACGATGAGGTGAAGCCTCTACAAGTGTGGAAGGACCAAATGGATACCACTATTGCCTCACAGGCAGTTATGATTCGTGAACATGTTGATATTTCTATATTGAAGGATTCTCTAGAGAAATTGTCTTTCATTATCAATTTCTTAGAGGATTTTGATAAAGAGTCAACTTCAGTGATGGTGAAATATGATCCATATAGAACAAATATGGATGAAATAATTAATTTCAATTGGCCATCTGATGATGAATATGGACAATGGAATTTTTTATTTATTGATGAATTAGATTTATGAGCACAAAGGCAAAGTACACATACATTTGGTCAAGTATAATACAAGTCTGGCCTAAGAAATTGAAATGCATAAAGTATGTGCCTCTTATAGCAAACACCATAGGTAGAGATCGATCAATGATAATTTGAATGCTAGTTTGGGTCGACCTTTCTTTCTCTTTCATATTTTTTCTTTAGCTCAAGGAATGAATATGCTGCAATGGTTAGAAGATTCTTCTCTACAACATAATGCCTTTTGGAAGGTGGGTCCATTTTCTTCATCGAATAGAAATATTTCATCTCACTTTTTCCCTCCATTTTGAAGATGTAAATATAACTACAAAATGGAATGTGTGTATTGTGGTCCAATGAGAGGGTGACATGTGTACAACTTGGCTTGAGGCTTGTTTTGATCCCTTATTCTATAAAAGCAAATTCAAGGCCAATTGTACAGGTATTTTGTTGAATTCTGGAGTCAAGTATGCAAGTAGAAAGCACAAGGCAAATGAATTTTGAGTCGATGTCTTAGGTTTTGAGTTAATCTAGCCAATTTTGTCAATTGTATGGTTTCTAAACATTTTTGAGTTAAATATGTAAGTCCCATGAGGTTATTGTCTCTCCATTCATACATTTTATACGAATTATTAATGAGAATGTTATCAAATATTTTTTCATTAATGTTCATTGTTGTCTAACTTTATGTCTTAGAGTAAAGACAAGGTCTTATTCACCCTTTATGTAATATCATAAAGTTCACTCTTGTTAGCTCGATTGATACAATGATTTACACATATTTTAGCAAGTGTTCATAATAAAATTAACTATCAAGAATATTCAAGCCATATACAACAGATTCATACTTGATCAAAACACTACAAAGAACATATACACTACTGT
Organism: Sequoiadendron giganteum; assembly: GCA_007115665.2. Lineage (NCBI taxonomy): Eukaryota > Viridiplantae > Streptophyta > Pinopsida > Cupressales > Cupressaceae > Sequoiadendron > Sequoiadendron giganteum. Next base: position 1,130,347 of record CM021101.1, on the reverse strand, counting down.
AACGCCACATCCATTATAACAATACAAGGTTACATATAAGGAATTCAGTAAATACTAATAGTTACCATTAAATTATATCAACCTTCCTTCCTCGACCCCAAGGAAAAAATAATAATTCCCCCCCAAAATGGTTCACCATTCCTTCCTTTTCTCCCTCACATCCCTTAAAACCAAGCACATTAAAGACTAGTACTTACCAAAGTTGTTATGACAGAGGAGAGTTAATGCCTACTGCCAATGATGGCTCCTTCTCAACAAAAAAATGTGCATATTAAAATTTAAATGTCCACTATTATACTTCAAAGGTTTGAAATATAACCAACAATGTAACTTTAATACATGCCCCACTTTAAGTCTTATAATAAAAAGTTAGGAAGCAAAGAATTGAGATAAACCCTTTGGTTTGTTCACTTAGGAAACCACCTGCAAACTCAATGATAACTGTAGACATCCAAATTTGATCACTTCCATATGATCAAAATCGTCTACTTTATTCATCTGTGTCATTAATAGTGATTAAATAATTTATTTAATCATTATTTCATTCTCTGCCTAAAGTTCCTAAAGTATGTAATTAAATAAATTAAATACTTTACCTTATCCTTTTTCTTCTCTAAATTAAATAAATATGAAAAATTATTTAATTTAGTCTTTTAACCCATTTGGATTAAAATCAATTTTTAATTCCCCTTTTTCTCTCTCCTTGTCACATTCTCCATAACCCTCTTTTAATCCAGATTAAATTAATTAATCTATGATTAGGATGTGCACCACTTAATCTTGATTAAGTGTCACATCCTCCATAATCTCCCACTTGCCTCTAATCTCTCATTAATTATCCTAATCATGTGTTTGCACAACCTTAATCATAATCATTAGCCACATTTAGCTTACCTTTTCTAGTCAACCTTTTCACTTACCATTTTTAGTCTGGACTCTCTTTCCCATGTGAATTTTTAATTCACATTTATTTGTCCAAGACTCCTCTCTTCCCCATGTGAATTTTTAATTCACTTTTGTCTTCCCAAGGTCTTCCCCATCCCCATGCAAGGGTCTAGAAGGCTTGACTTGTCACTTTACATGTGCCAAGGACTTCTAGAACCTTGGACTTGTCACATCACCCACATGTGACAAATATCCAACTTTTTGGAGACCTTCTTTTACCCATTAAACTTTCCAATGAAAGTAAATTTTTAATTTGCATTTATTCTTCCAACCACTTCCCCTTTTCCCATGGAGATTTTTGAGGAATTCTAAAATTCCTCAAATGTCTCTTTCATCTTCATTTGGGGACAAGAAGTTCCTTTTTGAGGAAATCTTCTCATCCCCCAAGGTACCTTAAAGGTACTTGTCCTTCATCCATCTCATGTACTTCTCTTCCACCTCACTTCCACATCACTCCACCTTAAGATATCTCACATTCCACATGTCAAGATGTGAGGGCTTGTGAGTCCTCAACTCACCATAGCCCTTCATCTTGATCTTGTTGGATCAATCTCAACCGTTGAATTCTCTAGAGAATTCAATTTATCCTATAAATACCCCCTCATTTCTCTCATTTGGGGATCAAGTCTTTTGCTACTAAAATCTTGTCAATTTGTCATTTGAACTCTCATCTCATAATCATCACATCGTCATCCACTTTGCATGTCATTTTGCATATTCAACATAGCTTGTCATCCAAGGAGTACACAACTCTTCAAGATCAAGGGCCAACCAAGGAAAGAGAAACATAGAAGGTATAACAAACAACAATCAATTTGTTTTATCTTACTTTCATGTTATCCATTTTCTTAGGCTAATCATTGAGGTGCCCTTTTATCTTGTTATCTTCTCTTGTTGCATTATTAGTTTTTATCTAGCATCTCACATTAGGACTTAGCATTTTAATAGGATCACATTTCTAGCATGCCTGGTGGGACCCACAAAAGGGTCTCTTTCTTTTACATTTGCTGTTGTTTAGCTTGTTTGTAGGTTTAGGTCATAGAGGGGCGGATTTGCCTTCACGGGCACTGCAGAGGGGCGGATACACCTTCATGATCTGACGTTTTTGCCAGTTTTTACTGTAGAAGTGTAGATATGCCCTCACAATCCGACGTTTCTGATAGTTTTTACTGCAGAAGTGCGGATACACCCTTGCAATCCAACGCTCTGCTAACTATTTTTCTGCAGAAGTGCGGATACGCCCCTGCAATCCAACATTTTGCTAACTATTTTTTTGCAGAAATGCGGATACACCCTTGCAATCCAACGTTTTGCTAACTGTTTTTCTACAGAAGTGCGGATACGCCCCTGCAAAAGTGCGGATACGCCCTCACAATCCGATGTTTTTGCTAACTATTTGCTGCAGAGGGGCAGATTTGCCCACCCAGTTCAACATTTTTCACTGCAGAGGGGTGGATTTTCCCTAAACAACACATTCGGGAAGGTAAAAAAGTGCATTTTAGCTTCGTTTTTGTCCCTTTCTTTTGCTATTTTGTGCTCTAATCCTCTAACCCTATTTGTTGGTGGGTGAAGCCAGATTTCTTGTTGATATCTTGAGTATTTAGCTGAAAATCACAAAGGGAAAAAGATAAAACAACTAACATTTGCTTGCAGGGCCTTTGTTTTATTCTGATTTTTGAAGTCTTTCCTTAATGCTTTATCTATTTACTTAGTATAAGTAGGGGATAGTAACATTTTTTGCTTGCTGTGTCTATTTTATTTGTTTTACCCTAAGGGGGCATTAGTTTGTTTTCACCTTCTCCCTTTGCATTTTGTGCGGATCCGAAGGGGGTAGTTGGGAACGATTAGTGTCTTCTTCTTAGTAGGACCTGCTTGGAGATTTCATCACCCCAAGGATGATCCCAACCACGCATACCGACAAGGTATATAAAGGGGGGAGAGTCAAAGTTGTACCCCAATCCAGTTGCGTTGTAATTGGTGGAACGTCGAAGCTAGGGTGATACCTAGATAGATGTAAAGAGTTGGTTCGAGCCTTTTAGTATGTCGTTGGGGTTCTTGACTCACGCTTGTGATGGACTGGTGTTCATGGTTGTGCCTCACGTACCGAGCGTATATCAAGGACTCCCTAGAAACCTTGTTCATCCTAGAATAAGACCTTTGGTGGACATACCCCTTAATACTAATCATAGGATTGTGCTTGTTTAAAGTATCTTTTTGTGAAAAACCAGTAAATTTTGATAAGTTAAACCTTCATTGAGTCATTCCAAGTCTTTGCCACAATCCCTCATTCCAAACCAAGTCACTGTTCTTATAGAGGGGCGAACTTGCCCCCCTGTTTCAGCATTTTCCACTGCAGAGGGGTGAACTTGCCCCCCTGTTTCAGCATTTTCCACTACAGAGGGGTGAATTTGCCCCCCTGTTTCAGCATTTTTTTCTGTAGAAGTGCGGATACACCCCTGCGATCCAACGTTTCCGACAGTTTTTATTGCAAAAGTGCGGATACGCCCTACTAAATGGACAATTTCATCCATTTGACCATTCCAAACCCCAGTTTGAACCCCCAAAGTCTCCATTTGACCATTTGATCATCCTAAACACTCATCTAACCAATCCAAACATTCATTTGACCATTCCAAACCTCCATTTAACCTTGCTAAAATGTCCATTTACCACATTCACATTGATCATTCCACCATTTGGGATACCCATCTTACCGTGTGACCTAAACATTTCCAACAACACATCTTCCATTTTCATTCATAATCATCTCTCAACACAAAATCCCTTAAACCTTGTTTTAGGAGCTATCTCCTAAATTGACCAAGGCGTTAAGTTTGATCATTATCTTACATATCAATCCTTGTCTTCAACCTAATCAATCCGCTTCTATATTGAGGTGGATTTGTGTTGTAAGTCAACATCATTGGTCCAAATCAATCCCCTTCCATCTCAAGGCGGATTCGGCGCCGTGATCATTGATTTAATCCGATCAACCAACATCATAAGTCACTTAGGGTGATTTCCAAATAAGGTTTTAGGATCCCCTCCATCAAATCCAATCATCATCCAATCATCCAATTGATACATCATCAATTTATCCAAAAAATCCAATCATCAAATTGATACATCATCATTTGATCCAATCAAATCCAATCATCATCCAATCATCCAATTGATACATCATCAATTTATCCAAACAATCCAATCATCAAATTGATACATCATCATTTAATCCAAATCATCATCCAATCATCCAATTGATACATCATCAATTTATCCAAACAATCCAATCATCAAATTGATACATCATCATTTGATCCAAATCATCATCCAATCATCCAATTGATAGATCATCAATTTATCCAAAAAATCCAATCATCCAATTGATACATCATCGATTGATCCAATCAAATGCAATCATCATCCAATCATCCAATTGATACATCATGAATTTATCCAAACAATCCAATCATCAAATTGATACATCATTATTTGATCCAAATCATCAAATCCAATCATCATCCAGTCATCCAATTGATACATCATCAATTGACCCATCAAATCCAATCTTATCCAATTGATCCAATCAAATCAAATCCTTATCCAAATCATCAAATTGATACATCATCCAATCCAATCCAATCTATCCAAATCCAATCAAAATCTCATCATCCAATCAATCCAATCATCAAATTGATACATCATCAATCAATCAATCCAAATCATCAACTAGACCATCCTTTAGAGATTGCATCTTGAAATAACCTGGTTGTTTTGCACGTTCATGTCCGTTCAAACCCGTTCACAAACAAAAAAGCAAATGGCAGACCAACAAACTCAAGGTTCCCAACCAAATGTCCCTCAAGATCCTAATAACATTCCACATGATCCCCATAATGACGTCTCATCTCAATCAAACACCGATATCCACAATATCACACCACCTAGTGACGAAAACATGGTCAATCAACTCGAAGTCACCGTTGACGAATATCTCAGTAATCCTACCGATGCCCAAATGACAGATCATCTCCTAAATGAACGTGGGGATAAGATCCTTGCCACCTTACTCATGAAGGGAGTCAAACCATCATCTAGTTTCAATACATCACAATATGCCCTACCACCCTTTGTTGACCCGCAAACCTCACAAAATGTTCCAAAAAATTCCTACGTTCTTGAAGGTGCACCCACTCAAAATTGGTACCACCCCGAACTTGGAAATGCTGTCATCCATCAAGTCCAAGAATATCCTCATCTTCCAACCACAACATCTACTATTCCACCACCCAATCCTAATGATCCCCATACTTATGGCATGCCGCCATACATTCCATCTGCTCCACCACTTCCTCCCCCATATTCTAATATTGGGGGCACACCTCCACTTACCAATGTGCTACCTCCTGCATTTCAACAACCTCCAAATAATCCACACCAATCCACCACACTACTATCACCACCACATGTTGCTACTATTATAGCTTCATCTCAACACTTGCATCCACAACATCCGTAACACACTTCCGTTCTCACACAACCATCACATCAAGTGGTGCAACATACATCTCAACAACAACAACACATCCCATCTCACCCATCTCAACAACAACAACATTTATTATCTCACCCACCTCATCAACAACAACAATGACCTCCACAAAAACATGTGCATATCCCTACACAAACACATCATAATCCACTTACTAAGTACCTCTATCATCCCACAAGCACATACATTGTTCCATCCCACACAAATCCTCATCAGAATGCGCAAAACCAAATGCATACCCAACCGCCACCTTACACCAATCTTTCACAACCTCAGCATTATCCCCACCAACAAACACCAAATCCATACCCATATGCCACACAACAACCCACCATTGCACAACAATACCAATCCTATCTGCCCTACTTTCAACAACAACAAACTCACCAACAGGGGGCACCTTACACTTCCTATTACCAACAGCCATCATCACATCAACAAAGAGGCCCTACCTATACGTATTACCAAAATACTAGGCAGCAACAAGACCCCTCTCTTGTTTCCTACTATCAACAACAAGTAGCTCCCACTCAACACAATCAATCATCCAACTATCAATCCATGTAAAATCAACCAACGTATTCATATCCAACTCAACCCATTTATGATCCAACAACGGTATGGCCATCATCATCATATCCACAATATTATCCATACAATCAATCCACTTTGACTCCCACGACTCCCGTCAATAAGGACTTAGAGGAAGTAAAAGCAACATTAAGGGACTTACAAGCTGGAGCGGGTAAACAATCATTCAAGTTTGAGGACATATGTCCTTATCCTTTTGATCCCTCCATCTCCTTGATTCCTTTTCCCAAACATTTTGAGATACCCAAATTCAATAAATACAAAGGAACCAAGGATCCTAAAGCTCACCTTCAAGAATTTTACGCTCATTGCCAAGAGGTCATGCATAATGATAACTATCTTATCCGAATTTTCCCTAAAAATCTACAAGGGGTTTCCCTCAACTGGTTTATGGGTCTTGAAAAGGGATCTATCAAAACCTTTGCACAATTGTCCAAACACTTTGTCTCTCACTTCTCTTTTAATCTAGAGAAAGATATTGACACACTTGATCTCCTCAAAGAAAAACAACGTGATGGAGAGACCTTTGCAAGCTACTTGCAAAGATGGTGTGCATTGGCTAGCAGGATGAAATCCCCACCAACTGTTAAATACATGGTCACGCTATTTATCAAAAAATCCCACCCGGATATGGCTCACAATTTCCAACTCCATTGTATCACCACCTTTGTGGGACTTGTGGAGAAAGGCCCCATCTTAGAACGAGCCCTTGTCGCAAAAGGACATGTCAAACATTTCAATTTTGATAGAGAGAAATCCTTTGGGGATAAACCTCGTTATTGGAATAGAAATAAAAATGCTATCAATGATGGTGTCACTGAAACCAAACATGTTCAAGTGGCCACCACCATGCAAAGATATCCTCTCCAGTAACAACTGTCAGTTTAGAAGGCCATATCCATCCCCCAAGGGGCACCACGACCACAATCTAACCAAAACAACCAAGGAGGAAACAAGTGACAGTTCACTCAGTTGGGCGAACCCCTTAGTGTGGTGTTTAACAAGTTGCTTCAAGCTAATTATCCTATCACCAAACCCCTTTGATACGTCTAAACCCAAGCTTGCTTGGTTTAAAGACAACGAATATTGTGAATTTCACAAGACTAAGGGGCATACCTTAGATAAATGTCAAGGCCTAAAAACCTACATTCAAGGCCTCATCTATCGAGGTAAAATCCATGTAGATGCTAATGCAGCATCTTCATCCAATGCTCAACTACAAATATATCAAAACGCCTTTCCTAACCATAATCAGGGTCCTAGTACATCCAACTCAAATCTTGGACCTAGCAATAATAACAAGAGAAATAACAGTACCAATAACATCAGCTACAAAAATGTGCCATACAATTATCAAGGTGTGGTTTCATATGTAGAACAAGTGGAGCCACGTGTATCCATGATACATGTTAAAGGAAAAGATCCACAATGTGCTGTTACCACTCGGTGAATCTGCATCACAGTCCCAGTAGCACCTCCATCTACCCAATGACCATCCGCCAATTCCCAATATAACATCCTAGACCATCTAGGTAAGACTACAACCCAAATATCCATTTTGGATCTGCTTAAGTCATCTCCCGTACATCAAGATATCTTAACTAAGGCTTTGCAAAGCACACAAGTGCCTGATAATATTGACCCTACCCAATTTCAAGCATTGGTAAGCAATCTCTCATCAACCTATCAGTTAGCCTTTATCCAAAAGGACATGCCACATCTTGATTCAAGCCACAACCGCCCCATCCATCTCGAGGTCGGTGTCAATTGTCAAAAGGTAAAAAGGGTACTGGTAGATAATGCTTTGGCCCTAAATCTTTGTACATTAAAATTCATACAACAGGTTGGATACACCCAGGCTGATCTTAGAAAACAAGTTATCACCATCAAGGCATATGATAACATAGAATGAGATTCTGAAGGAGTTATTTTCCTCCCTATTCAAGTGGGCCCCATTGTACAATACACTATGTGTCATGTTTTGGACCTTGAAATTCCATACAAAATCCTTCTTGACCATCCATGGATTCATTCTATGCAAGCCATCCCATCCACCTATCACCAATGCTTAAAGTTCCCATTTCAAGGAATGGAAGTCACCATACAAGCCGACTCTCAGCCTTTTGAATATTGTCGTGCCTTGGAGGCTTCTTTTCCATATTCGCATTATTGCCCAAGAGTCGAATGGGGGCATCCCCAACATCCAATCCTGTCCCATCCACCAATACACTAAACACTTCATCCCCACCATCATCTACACCTGCTTCCACCATCACCAAGGTCTAGATCATAGATAAGGGATGTGGCGAATATGAAATGCATACCACACTCAATGTGGCAACCATGCCACCTTCGCCCCGCACATATGGACAACCAATTCTGCCACTACCAAAAGTGGAAGAAAAGATACTTACCCTCAATTCCAAGAACATGGGGTCAACAACATTCAATGATTTGGGATCCCTCCAGGATCAAATGGACGAAGATATTAGTCAATGGGTTTATCAAGAGGAACTTGAGCCACCACGTCCTCTTATAGAATACTTTCAAGAAGTCTATCCACGTGTCTCCAAGTTCATTGAAAAGTTTCATTACCAAGGCAAAGGCCTTGGTGCAGAAGAACAAGGAAAACGTCTACCCATTGAAGCAACTACCATCTGACCAAGAAATTTGGGCTAGGGTTATGATACCAAACAAAAGGGTCCTGCAACATCCTCTAGCACTTCTAACAATGCTAGTGTTGACAACAGTTCCCTCGAAGAGATACCAGAGGAAGAGTCCATCATACACGCATACGATGATTTGAATCACATTGACCTCCCCGTCATGTTTGAATGCTTATGTGTTTGTACCATAACTTTATCCCTTAAACATCCTGATGATCCAGTGGATATTTTCAGTGGAAATTGAAGTGTCTCCAAATCTCTATATTTCTACACCATAAGAAAGATCTCAGCGTCCTAATTCCAATGCAACTTGAACGGAGCGAAAAGGAGTCCGTTTGCACAAGTTATGGCCAGTCAAAGGTAGGGTCAAACTCGGATCAGAGGGCGTCCAAAAGGTGAAAAAATGATCGTCTTGGAAATCGACAGAACTGGTGTCATCGTGAAGAGATTGTCAAGACAATTTTGGCAACATTCGTTTCATCAAAATTCGACGTCATATGCTCAAGATACAGTTGGTCAAAGTTTCTGTTGACCTGAAGGAATAGTGATGATGTCAGCATCCATACATGATGATGTCAGCATCTTGCAAATCAAAGGTGAACCAATCCACGGTGGACACGTGTCATCCGTACGATGACATTAGTATCCACGTGGCAGCACAATCAGCATACAGTTGACAACACAGTTGGTAGGACACGTCAGCGTTTTAGTTGGCATCCATGTCAGCTTCATCGACGAATCAAGCTTCACCATGTGGCACCTCCTCGGCATGCCACGTGGCCTCTCTTTCATCCTTCAGCGGGTTGGAAGTTGTTCTATTTGCTAAAAGGTTTGTTGGGGGGGCTCGTCCCCGTAACCTCCTCCGTAACCGTCGGTCGGCTCATTGTTGCACCAAACTGTGCGTGCCTAATTATATATGGCGGGCGGTTCCTTTTGTGGAAGAAAGGTTGGTAAATGGCTATTAAAAGCTAGCGTTGGGGGTTGAACCCCCAACCGCTAGCTTAAAAAAATATCAAACCGCCGGTAAGCCATCGAATGGCTTTAGTAAATTAAGTGGCATCTGATCCTTTTGTTAATTGGTTAACCTCAAATGCCTTAATTTTTAAAAACAACTCTCTCCTAATTTAAAAATTAAAAACAAACAATAATCTTTTTAAAGATTAAATCAAAACCTCCAAAACAATATAAGCTCGGGAATGATAAGATTAAGGGGCTTAAATCAATTATTATAGATTTTTATGTAGAAATGAGGGATTATTGTGTAAAAATGGAGATATGGGGGATTTTAATAAATTTTATGGTTTTCACCAAAATGGGTGAAAATTTTGTATAAAAAGGGGTGAAAGAAAGATAATTAAAAAAAAAAAAATTTAATTGGTGAGAGAAACAGGTGTCAGGTGATACGAATAAATGAGATCTTTGAGCCATTCTTGTACGTCGGAGTTTTGTTATGCTGCCGAAGTGCTCGAAGGAATTGTCTTGGTGCATTGTAATTGATTTTGGAGATTAATCAGAACGGTCGTACTCTATTGGAGCTGACCCGGAGATGTAGTCACGTTTGTGGCAAACTTTTTAATCAAACTCTGTTTGCACCTTCTATCTTCTTCTCTCTAAATTCTGTTTCTCATCTTAAGTTTTGATGCATAATTTTGCTAATGTATGTATGAATTAAAATTTCACAAAGTTGTTTTAATTAAGCATTCAAAACACAATTTAGTCTAGATCCTATATAGATCAAGTGGTATCAGAGCTCAATTGACTATTATTGTAGTTGTTTTCTTGAATGCTAACGAGATCCAGGATTCAGAAGGGTGAAGGCAAGCTTGAAGACTTTAATCCTGAGATCGGGAAGTGAAGTAGTTTTTTGAAGATGTCTGTGTCTGGAATGGAGGTTCCTAAAGAAATCAGTGAGCAGGAATTCTGAAGAGCATTCCTTGAGATGAAGGCTAAGGTGGACATCCTTTTCCAAGAAAGACAAGAACGGAAGGAACGTGAAGGAGGTTCGTCGAAGAAAGATGTTCGTGAAGACAAGAAAGAGAAACAACATGGAGATGGTGGCAAGCAACCAGATCACCCCTTTTCTCCTTCTCCTCCCTCTTCTTCCTCTTCTTCCTCTTCTCCATCTTCTCCTTATTCTACTTCTTTTAATCCTTTCAAGAATGGGCATAAGCCTAAAATTAAGTTGGATGTAAAATTTGATTTACCAAAGTATTGTGGTGAACTTAATGTTGAAAAATTGGATGATTGGATTCGACAAGTAGAAGTCTACTATAGAGTCCAAAACCTATTAGATGATGTTGATAGGATCCAATTAGCTACTCTTCGGTAAGGAGGTACAGCTTTAACCTGGTAGGAGAGTAAGACTAAGGCAAAAATTTCACAGCATGGTAGAGTCAGTTTAACTTGGGTAGAATTTATTAATGCTCTTAAAAAGCAATTCTATCCCTTAGGCCATATGCAACAGTTAATGATGGACTGGCAAATGTTTAGGCAAGGGAAGGGTCAATCTGTCCAGGAGTACACCCATGAATTTAGAAAGAAGGCTATTGCATTAAATGTACCTTTGTACACCCAGGATACTTTGTTAAAGTACATAGGAGGTCTTCATTCATATCTTAGACATTCCATTTTGGTATTGAACCCTTGTAATTTGGATGAAGTGTCTGTTCAAGCTACACACTTAGAGTCAAGGGGAAAGGGTTCTTTCATTGATAATGATAACTCTGTAAAGAAATCTTCTAAAGTTGCAGAGACAGGGAAAGGAAAGAAGGCAGCTACAGTTAAGAAGGATGACAAGCTTTCTTGCTCTCATTGTGACAGGAAGGGTCATGATGAAGATCATTGTTGGAAGTTGCATCACGAATTGAAGCCTAAGTGGGCTCAAAGACAGAATCAGAAACATAAGGGTAAGGAGAAATCCACAAATGTTGTTATGGATCTTGGTTCTGATTCTGATGATGAAATTGAGATAGTAGCTATGTGTTTGAAAGGTAAAGCTCCTAATTCCAATGTTTCCTTTGATAGTTGTGCTTCTTCATCTAAAGTTAATGATTTCTCAAGATGAAAAAAGGAATGAGCTTTTTCATTTAAGGGTTGTTGCTAAGAACAGTAAAATTGATGCAATCATAGATAGTGGTTCTCAAGTTAACTTAATTTCTGAAAGTGTTGTAAGAAACTTGGGATTAAAAACTACACAGCATAAGAAACCTTATCCACTAGGCTGGATTTGTGAAAATGATAAGTTGCAAGTAACAAGACAATGCACCTTAAGATTCACAATCACTAGTAAGTTTATGGATGAAGTACAGTTTGATGTGGTTCCATTGGATATCTGTGGGATAGTGCTTGGTAGCCCTTATTTATATGACAGGAAAGCTATTTTCTACAGGGAAAAGAATCATTATCACTTGTTTAAAGATGGCATACAGTATATTGTACATTCTCATAGGATTAAGACTGATCGTTCTTTTGCAAACACAGTGCAGTTAAAGAGGGTAATGAATGCAAGTAAAGAATTAACTCTTATGTCTGTCAGTACAGGTGGTTCTAAACTTGAATTTGGAGTAGCTAACCAGGGTCAGATGTCATAGGATGCACCCACAGTACAGCATGAGAGAATGATGATTGACAGAATTGATGGTCCCTTGGGTAAAAATGTTCTTGTTGTGAAGGATTGAATTCTTGTTGATTTGTTCTCTTTCATTTCTACATTATTGTTTAGCTTGATGCTAGTCAATTTTTGTTGGTTAGTGGCTACGACAGTCGATGTAGAAGCTTATGGAAGTGATAGAATAATGTTTATGTTCAATAATGTTATTGTAGTCTTCATTGTGCTTGTGAGCCAGGTGTGCAAATGTACAGAGGATACAGGACAACTGGGGAGGCCAAGTCCTCACTTAATGTCAGAGTAAATGTCATTTTTGGAGGTCCAAAAGGTCTTCAGTGGGGAGGCCTGATCCGGTGGATATTTTCAGTGGAAATTGAAGTGTCTCCAAATCTCTAGATTTCTACACCATAAGAAAGATCTCAGCATCCTGATTCCAATGCAACTTGAACAGAGCGAAAAGAAGTCCGTTTGCACAAGTTATGGCCAGTCAAAGGCAGGGTCAAACTGGGATCAAAGAGCGTCCAGAAGGCAAAAAAATGATCATCTTGGAAATTGATGGAACTAGTGTCATCGCGAAGAGCTTGTCAAGACGGTTTTAGCAACGTTCGTTTCATCGAAATTCGACGTCATATGCTCAAGATACAGCTAGTCAAAGTTTATGTTGACCTGAAGGAATAGTGATGACGTCAGCATTCGTACATGATGACATCAACATCTTGCAAATCAAAGGTGGACCAATCCGTGGTGGACATGTGTCATCTGTACGATGACATCAGTATCCACGTGGCAGCACAGTCAAAGTACAATCGACAACATAGTTGGCAGGACACGTCAGCGTTTTAGTTGGCATCCACGTCAGCTTCATCGATGAATCAGGCTTCGCCACGTGGCACCTCCTCGGCATGCCACGTGGTGTCTCTTTCATCCTCTGGTGGGTTGGAAGTTGTTCTATTTGTTAAAAGGTTTGTTGGGGGCGCTCGTCCCCGCAACCTCCTCCGTAACCGTCGGTCGGCTCACCGTTGCACCAAACTATACGTGCCTAACTATATATGGCGAGCGGTTTCTTTTGTGGAAGAAAGGTTGGTAAACGACTATTAAAAGCCAGCGGCGAAGGTTGAACCCCCAACCTCTAGCTTAACAAAATATCAAACCGCCGGTAAGCCATCAAATGTCTTTAGTAAATTTAGTGGCATATGATCATTTTGTTAATTGGTTAACCTCGAATGCCTTAATTTTTAAAAACAACTCTCCAAATTTAAAAATAGAAAACAAACAATAATCTTTTTAAAGATTAAATCAAAACCTCCAAAACAATATAAGCCTGAGAATGATAAGATTAAGGGGCTTAAATCAATTATTATAGATTTTTATGTAGAAATGAGGGATTATTGTGTAAAAATGGAGATATGGGGGATTTTAATAAATTTTATGGTTTTCACCAAAATGGGTGAAACTTTTGTATAAAAAAGGGTGAAAGAAAGAGAATTTAAAAAAAAAAAAGTTAAGTGGTGAGAGAAACAGGTGTTAGGTGATACGAAGAAAGGAGATCTTTGAGCCATTCTTGTACGTCAGAGTTTTGTTATGCTGCCGAAGTGCTCGAAGGAATGGTCTTGGTGCATTGTACTTGATTTTGGAGATTAATCGGAACGGTCATACTCTATTGGAGCCGACCCGGAGACGTAGTCATGTTTGTGGCGAACTCCGTAATCAAACTCTATTTGCACCTTCTATCTTCTTCTCTCTAAATTATGTTTCTCATCTTAAGTTTTGATGCATAATTTTGCTAATGTATGTATGAATTAAAATTTTGTAAAGTTGTTTTAATTAAGCATTCAAAATGCAATTTAGTCTAGATCCTATATAGATCACCTGAGCTTATTGATCATGACCTACAAGGTAATGCACATGTCAGCACATTTCCCTCAGAGGATACCTACGTACATCTAATGGGATTGGGGGAAGATGAACGCCCTAATCGCAAAAACAAAAAGAAACAAAAGAAAAATGGGTCATCAAGTGAAAACCTCACCGAGGCACTTTTTGACTACGAAAAAGTAAAAACAAAGGATGTATCTAATAGTGAAAACCTTAATACAACACTGGAAGATGGGGATGTTCATCTTCCCCTTGTAGGAACACAACTATCTGAGCAATCTTCAATTCTCATTGAAGAAACACAAGAGGTGAATTTGGGGACAGAAGAAACTCCAAGGATCACCTATGTGGCCAAATCTTTATCTGAAGAAGAATATCGCACCATTTTCCACATTCTCCGTGAAGGGGTTATCAACTTTGCATGGGATTACTCTGATATGCCTGGCCTGGATCCTAATATTGTTGTACACCATTTGGATGTCCGTCCAGAGGCCAAACTTGTCAAGCAGAAGCTCCGAAAGATGCATCTGCAGGTGGCATTATTGGTTAAGAAAGAACTGGAAAAGTTACTAGATGCTAGTTTTACCAGACCCATTGATTACTCGGATTGGATGTCCAATATAGTACCTGTTGCTAAACCTAATGGAGACATCAGAATTTGTATGAATTTCTGAGATCTTAACAAAGCTTGCCCAAAAGATGACTTCCCCTTGCCTAACATCGATATGTAGTCGACATCACTATAGGACACGAGATGCTATCCCTGATGGATGGCTTCTTTGGCTACAATCAGATTCGGATTGCCCCTGAAGATCAGCACAAAATCGCTTTTACAACACCTTGGGGTACTTTCTATTACAATGCCATGCCCTTTGGTCTCAAAAATGCAGGGGCAACATATCAACGAGCAATGATGGTTATATTCCATGATATCATCCACATCATCATGGAAGATTATGTTGATGACCTACTGGCAAAATCTGGAACCAGAGAAGAGCACCCTGCCATTCTGAAAAGGATCTTTGAGCACTTAGAATAGTACAAGCTTCAACTGAATCCAAAAAAATGTGTGTTTGGTGTCACATCAGGAAAATTATTGGGCTTCATAGTTTCCCGAAGAGGCATCGAGGTTGACCCGGCTAAGGTGAAAGCTATCATGGATATGCCTCCACCGAGAAACCTGAAACAATTAAGGAGCCTCCAAGGGAAACTACAATCCATCCATCAGTTTATAGCCCAACTTGCGGATAAATGTCAGTCATTCACCCACCTTCTCAAGAAAGACACCAGCTTCAAGTGGAATCAACAGTGTCAGTTGGGTTTTGACATGATCAGAGGATACTTGTCCCACTCGCCGATCTTGATGCCACCTATCCCTGGAAAACCCCTCTTTTTGTACATATCTGCCACGTCAATTGCATTGGGGGCATTATTGGCACAGCATGATGACTCCTCAAAGGAACGAGTGATCTATTACATTAACCGAACACTGGTCGGGTACGAATTCAATTATTCACCAATGGAAAAGGCATGTCTCATTGTGGTCTTCAGCACACAAAAGCTATGCCACTATATGCTTAGCCATCCTATAAAATTGATATCCAAAGTTGACCCCCTCAAGTACCTGTTATCCAGAACAACACTGATTGGTCGAATGGCTAAATGGATCATGCGCCTCAGTGAGTTTGATATAGAATATGTGGATAGAAAGGACATTAAAGGACAAGTAATAGCGGATTAGTTGGAAGATGCCCCATTAGTGGACGCCTATCCCATAGAAACTGAATTTCCAGATGAAGGAGTATTTGCAGTCTCAAAAGCCACCACTTGGACACTGTACTTTGATGGATCACACACTCATAATGGATCGGGGGCAGGGATCTTGCTTATCACCCCCCAAGGTGATTACATATTGAAATCATTCAGACTGGATTTTCCCTGCACCAACAACAACTCTAAATATGAAGCCCTTCTCATAGGCCTCAGAATTGCAGTCCAATGACACATCACTCATCTGCACATTTTTGGTGACTCCCAGTTGGTCATAAAACAGGTCAACGATGAGTTTCTAACAAAATATGAAAATTTGTTGCCTTACAAATGAATGGTGGATGACTTTAAGAAATATTTCACTACCATCCAATTTGAGCATTTCCCGAGACTCCAAAATAAGGCAGCGGATGTTATGGCTACCATTGGTTCTCTCCTCGACATGCCAAAAGATTGCACAAAATGTCAGTTCCTAGTCGAGCAACTCCTAATCCTAGTGTACGATATCCCTGAGAGTGACATGGTGTGTGCTATTGTAGGTCCTGAATCCCCTTGGTACCATGACATTTACACCTATATTCATGACAACACCCTCTCGCTTGACCTCACGTGAAACTAGCATAAATCATTTATCCAACGCACTGCCCATTACACCATCATCAGTGATACACTTTATTGATGCGGATATGATGCAACTCTCCTTTGTTGTTTAGATGAAACTGAAGCCCACACAACATTAACAAGAGTACATAGCGGTATTTGTGGGGCCCATTCTAATGGTATGGCCCTAGCCAAACGGATTCTCAGAGCAGGATATTATTGGCCCACAATGGAATAGGATGCTTGTGAGTATGTCAAGAGGTGTCTTTTGTGTCAACAACATGCAGATCTGATTCACGCTCCAGCACAAGAGCTACAACCTATCACGACACCTTGGCCATTTTCACAATGGGGTTTCGACTTGATTGGCAAGATCTACCCTCCATCTTCTGATGGTCACACCTTTATCATCACAGCCATTGAATACTTCACCAAGTGGGTGGAAGCCATACCACTCACTCAAATCACTAGTGTTCAAATCTCTAAGTTCATCCTCTACCATAGCCTCTGCAAGTATGGTATCTTCTTCGCCATCATCACCAACAACGGAAAGCCATTTAAAAATAAGTGTATGAAGATCCTTTGTGACACATATCATATCCAACATCGTTGGTCCACTCCCTATTACCCCCAAGGTAATGGATAGGTAGAAGAAACAAACAAAACATTGATCAAAATCATTAAGAAGATCGTCAATAGCACTGGCCACGATTGGCACCTCCATATCCATCCCGCTCTTTGGGCATACCATACATCCATTTGCACCCCTACCGGTGCTACTCCATATTCTCTTGTCTATGGCACTGAAGCCATCTTGCAAATCGAAGTTGAAATCCACTCACTCCGAATCTCCCTGAAAAATCTCATCACTAACGAAGACACCTGAGTGGCACGCTTGGCACAATTGGAATTGTTGGATGAAAAATGGGTCAAGGCTTATAACCATCTACAAGCCTATCAACACTGACTCAAAAGGAGCTACAATAAGAAAGTCCACCCTCGCCAATTCAATGTGGGTGATTTGGTCCTAAAAGAGAATCAGTGGAATCAACAAGATCGAGAGAAAAAGGGTAAGTTTGAAGCAAACTAGTTGGGCCCTTATGTCATCACCACGAAGTATGGTTCTGGTGCCTACATGCTCTCCACCCCTGAAGGTGAGCCCTTGGAGGAACCCATCAACATCATGCACTTGAAGAAGTTCTACACTTTGGTCAGCTAGGGTATCCTTCATGGTAAAAGTCAAAAATACAAAAAAATTCAAAAATTCAAAAAATCAAAAAATAGTAAAAAGAAATAATCCGTCCTATGGTGAAAACCACCCCTGCGTGGCACCTTGGATGTGTACGATTGGTGAAGGCCTGGAAATAGGCACCTCTCATATTAGGCTTAATCATTATCTACCTCACGTCTTGGTTACTTTATGGCTTATCCGTCGATTCCTCAATCCCCAAATCCTCTCATCCGCTTGCATCACCTTGTCGCTTGGTATATTCTGGTTGAGTATTGGACGACCGTCATTTGCTATCTGACATCCTGAGCTTATTATCCTAATCTGAGCTTGTGTCACCTCATTGTTTTGTTTGTCTTCATCTAGGCTCACTCTTCGTGTCCGTCTCCATCTAGGTCTTATCGCATCTCTGTGTGAACTACGTCACCCCTGCGCTTGCACGTAGGCAAGGTTGATCTTTTGATCTGCCCCTGAGGCTTCTCTTTGTCTTCTTTTATGGTCAGTCCATCTAATCATTGTCCTCTATCATCTATCATCATCGCCCTCTTTCTGCTTTTATCATCGTCTTCGCTTGAACTATGACGCCTCTGCGCTTGCACGTAGGCAAGGCTCATCTTTTGATCAGCCCCCAAGGCATTTTTTCCTTCATCATCTATCCTCATGGTCCACTTTCTGATCTCGTCCATCCTCGGTCTTTTGTCATGTCCGAACTACATTGCCCCTGCACTTGCATGTAGGAAAGGTTGATCTTTTGATTTTCCCCCGGGGCTTGTGTTTGTCTTGGTCATCTGTCAGTTTCCATTTGTCCACTTTCCGCTATTTTATCATTGTCTTTTCCTGAACTACGAGGGCTCTGCACTTTCACGTAGGAAAGGTTGATCTTATTATCAATCCTCGAGCCCCTGGGTCTTTAGGTTGTGTCTCGTCCTCTTGTTGTCTTGTTGTCAAGTATGTCCCTATCATGTTTGATTCTTCACAAACAAGATCTTCTCGTATCAAGAAATCTGCCCAATGATAATTATCCTGCGTCATCTAGATCACTTTAGCTTAGTATCCATCATCAGTCTTAATAGGATGCATCCTTCCTAATAGACCACATCAACCCCATCCATCCCTGGGATCCTATGGCAAAGGACACTTGTAATTGATTACGATCTTTTGGTAGTTTTGGACTTTGTTTATCATTTGAGCTCCCTATAATCACTAGTCAAGATCACCATGATCCTTCATATTGTGGTGTGTTTTGCCTAGTTAACATAGGGACATCTCTTGACTATTGTTGTTGTCTCCTGGGATGCCCCGCATAGTACCCACCAGGATTCCTTTCAGATCTTGCGTGATGTGGGGGCATCCCTTTGTGCTTGTGGTTATCCCAATCCCTGGCTTGACCAAAGTCATCGCAACTTTGGGTATTAGGATAGCTTTCTTGTTTGTTGTGTTTGTGTTATGCATTAGACATTAATTCATCTTGGTCTACATACCCTGACGCCCGATGTCTTATGCTATAGCAAAAATCAGTGCTGTAAATGATGAAAAATTGCATTCATGTTGCATTTCATCTCATTGCATATTCCCCCTTCATCCTATCTTGCTCCTACATCTATGACTCGTGATTTTGGTTGTGCAAACTCTCATTCCCTCTTACTAACTTTTCTTCTCAGGATCCTTACGGTCTTTGACAGCTACTACACTCCGCACACCCTATGCCTATCACCTACCCATTGATACTTATGTCTACAATCATTAAGTTCATTTACCCATATTGCATCAATTCATTAGGTTCATTTATCCATTTACATCCATTCATTTATCCATTTGCATTAATGCATTAGGTTCATTTATCCATTTACATCCATTCATTTATCCATCCATTTATCCATATTGCATTAATTCATTAGGTTCATTTACCCATCTACATCTATTCATTTATCCATTTGCATCAATTCATTAAGTTCATATTACATCAATTCATTAGGTTCATCCATTCATTTATCCATCCATTTATCCATATTTGCATCAATTCATTAAGTTCATTTATCCATTTACATCCATTTATTTATCCACTTGCATCCATACATTAAATTCATTTATCCATATTGCATTAATTCATGTAGGTTCATTCACTTCATTATGATCATTCATCCATACATTTCCATATAAACATATGCATCAATTGCATTACCATTCATAAATCATTAACATTATCCATAATCACATCATCCACACATGCATAAGTAAATCATTAACATCATAACACAACATCCATATCACCACAAAAACATCATATACATATGCATAACATACATCAACTATTATAAGAACATCAATGTAACACCATATGCATAGGGACCATCACATATCATCATCAAAATAATACAATGTCCATATCCAAAATATAGTCACCACATAATCACCTCCATATCATGCTGAAAATAAGGTGCATCATCTAAAAATATGTGCTACACCACTATCCGACACCTTTATCCTATCACCTGTCCTCTGCCTATCCTGAGTTGCCCACACCTGACCTCTGAGGAGACTCGGGTACTAGTCCCCTGTGTGTCAGAGTCCCCTGAGACTCACGCCCTGGAGTTCCGAACCGAGAAGGAGTCGGCTGGAAATCACTATACCCCCTGGTCCGTGTCCCTAAAGACTGGGATGGTGTCGGCATCTATGATATCTGCCTAACATACTGCATTGTACGCTGCACCGGATCTGGCACTGCCTACTCATACGCACCCCTCTAGTATGCCGCCTCGTGCATGTACTCATCTCTCTGCCCAGCCTGGAATCAAGCGGCATTCCACTCATGCCTGTACCTATCTCACTCTCTGCTAATGGTATGCCACTCCTGCTCCCATGCCTCCTGTGCCGCTGTCAGTAGGCATATCTGCTCTGCGACTCTCTCCCTCTCTTCCTGCACAGTCTCTAGCTCTGTCCCATCACCCTGCCCTTGACGTGCCTGCCTCTGTGCTATGTCCCTCTCGGAATTCTCCGCCCGACCCACTGCTGCGTCTCTTTGGATCTACAGGATCTAGACCTGTCTAAGTCCACTGTCCCTCTCCCCCTATAGTGCCTGCATCTATAGCTATACACTGTCCCTCTCCTCCTGTAGTGCCTGCACCTGTCCCTGTGCACTCTCTCTCTCCCGCTGCACTATCTCTAGTCCGACCTCTACGGCCTTGAGTCTCGCCCTCATCTCCCCTATAGATGCCTATGCCATGAATACCCTCTCCTGCAGTGCTGTCCTCTCCTCCAGAAGTCCTGCCACCTGACCTCTCAGTGTCTCCACCTCCCCTCCTCTTGTTGGCTCCGGCTGACCCCACATCTGAGCCACTATCATCACTGCCTCTAGCTTGTGTTGGTCCCACATAACCCGAGCTAGCTCCCCCCATAACCTCTCCATCCCTACTCACGCCTCATCCCTCTCTCTCTCAACCACCTGTATGTCTGTCGTCAGTTGGCCCACAACCCCATCAAACACTATCATCTCTGTCTCCTTCACCCTTTGCACCTCTGCCTCCACCCTCCTCAACTCCTCCTCTAACACGCATATCCTCTCCTGGGCCCCTCTCAGTATGGTGCAAGAGCACCTAGACCTTGACCTTGAAGATGATAGCAAAATGGATCTTGAAGGTTCATCAAGTGAATTTGAAGGCTTTTAAGTTATATGCAACGAGGAAGTTGCAAAATATAAAAAAAAATGAGTTGCAAGTGTCATGAGTTGTTCATTTTATGCCATGTTGGAAATGCGACCTTGGTGAATAGGAGGTTGTGTAGGTTTGGGATTATTGTTTTGATTTATGAATAAGTCCTTGAAAGACCATTTCTTAATGTTATTTAGGCCTAGAAGGAGTCAAGGGTGTCAATATTTCAATAGTGCAAAACTGAACACTAATGAACTTGTTAATTGTAAACACATTGTGATTTGTTCTCAACGGTCATTAGTGGTTCGAATTCCTATTAGGAAGTAGTTGGAAGTTGGAATGAATAAATACATCCATGTAATCCCTGAGAAAAGTTGTTGTTTAGTTCTAATAAAGAAAAAGCATTGTGGCAAACACTGATCACTATTTTTCTTCCTTTGGTTTTCTGAATTTTGCTCCTTGACCTGGGCCCGTATAGATTCAAGATGCCTTGAGGCATTACATGATTGCTTATTCATGTGTTTATCTTCTTTCATGTTTGTATTGGAGGCCTAAATCACTCGCTTGTGTGACTGGGATCAACAAACTCATAAGTACCCTATTTTCTGTGTTGGGCTTTGAAGGCATCACTATGACTAATTAACCAATCCACCTACTGTTCCAGACCTATGACTCGGTGGATTGGTCTGTACTATGCTTAGTTAAGTATGTAAGCACCTTGGGAGAGAGGGAATGAAGGAGCCTTGCCAGGGTGTGATGATCTTGTGCTGATTAGGGATAGTTTGGACAGCAAAAATAGTCTCAATGTGGGGACCATATCTTCCTAACACACCGTTGGATTTTGATGAGCTTCGGATACGTTTTGATAAACCTAATTACGCCACTCTTCACTGGAGCGATTGAGGAGTTTTGTTCGGATTCAAAAGTTATGAGTCTCTGTATGCGGGTCTATCGAGAATGGCAGAATTGAAATTCATGTGTTAGAGATTGTTTAGTTATTTATTATTTTGTTGTTCAATGATAGTGATTGAGTATGTGTAGGCCTATGAAGGAAGTTGAATTTTTCTAAGCACTTGAATGGTGTGAAGTGAATGCAGCTAAACAGTGTAATATGCAGATGTGCAGAAAGACATTGAAGGATTTGTAAATGGAAGTGAATGGGTTGTCGGTGCCTCTGCATCATGCCCTATCCAGGGAGGTGGGAGGGTTCAGAGGATGCTAGAGTGACAGAGCGGTATGATCAGTGGTTTTGCAACCACCAATGGGAGAGGGTTACACCGGAGGTGCCTGCTATGGAAGCCATAGAGGGGGGGCCAGAGGATGAGTAGGAGGGGGGATAGGAGGAGCCGGAGTAGGGTGGACATGAGGATGAGAGATAGGAGGAGGGGGGCATGAGGATGAGGGACAGGAGGATGAGGGCAGCGCTGGAGATTAGCTGACAAGGAGGGGGAGGGTCAGGAGGAGGCGACAACCAAGGAGGGCAAGGAGGGCGAGGAGAGCTATGGTAGATGAGATGGGGGTAGGAGGTGGGGGGGAGATAGCGGCAGGAGGGGCAGGTGATGGGGGGGAGGAGATAGAGGTGGTGAGAGTGGGGAGCGAGCCGAAGGTGGAGATGGTTCAGGTGGTGGAGGGTCAAGTTGGTTAGGCAGGGATTGGTGGTAGAGTACGGCGGAGGCGGGTTTTGGTGAGAGTTGAGCAGGAGGAGGTGAGAGTCCTAGAGCCACAGGTGGAGGTGAGAGCCAGAGATCTGTAGGAGGAGGTAGAGAGGGTGATGGATGTTAGAGGACATCCCAGGGAGAGGCTCGAGAGTAGTTTTGACAGAGGAGAGTCCAGCCAATTGAGCAGGAGCCAAGGAGATTGATGATGGTGGGGAGGAGAGGACAGCCATGAAGGATTCGGTTGACGAGTTGGGAAAAGCAGGTGTAGGAGGAGAGAGAGGGGGAGGTGATGGACCTGGATGTATATGTGGTGGAGCCTTTAGCCATAGTACCAGCAACTATATTTGATGATCCGGTGATGTTACTGTGATGCAGAGGCACCGACAACCCATTCACTTCCATTTACAAATCCTTCAATGTCTTTCTATACATCTGCATATTACACTGTTTAGCTGCATTCACTTCACAACATTCAAGTGCTCAAAAAAATTCAACTTCCAACTGCCTCCTACAACCGATCAACTGCTTCCTAACAGGAATTTGAACCACTAATGACCGTTGAGAACAAATCACAATGTGTTTACAATTAACAAGTTCATTAGTGATTAGTTTTGCACTATTGAAATATTGACACCCTTGACTCCTTCTAGGCCTAAATAACATTAAGAGATGGTCTTTCAAGGACTTATTGATAAATCAAAACAATAATCCCAAACCTACACAACCTCCTATTCACTAAGGTCGCATTGCCAACATGGCATAAAATGAACAACTCATGACACTTGCAACTCATTTTTTTTTATATTTTGCAACTTCCTCGTTGCATATAACTTAAAAGCCTTCAAATTCACTTGATGAACCTTCAAGGTCCATTTTGTTATCATCTTCAAGGTCAAGGTCTAGGTGCTCTTGCACCATACACCCCCCCATAGAGAGACTCTTGTCCCAAGAGTGGAAACCTTGTTCTTTGTTGCCACAATGCTGCTTCATGCATGTCCAGACCTGCGACTGGCCTTTTCCTCACCCTTGGAGGAAAAGTGGACATCCTCCTTGCCTTTATACCTGCAAACACACAATGGTTAGCAACACACTGTCCCAACTTCTTCATTGTCTCATCTCTACATGTGGATCCACCTAACATTGCTTGCATACTCTGCCCTCTTCTTACTGTCCTCAGACCTCTACTCTTTTGTTCCTTGAATTCTTTATCTAGTGTGGTCAGACCTTGGTCACTGTAATTTCTAAGGACCACTGCACCCACGTCTCCCTCATGCCTCTTGCTGACAATGCCGCCCCCTAGGGTACCTTTCTCGTAAGTCGACAAAACATAGTCGACGCTCCTAAAATATCCTACATGAGTCCAAACTGTCGCATCACTTTTTCTGGCATCACTTTGAGTCCTAAAGAATCCTCGATGTATCTCCTCCTTGGTCCTCCATCCTCTAAATCGCCGATACATGTATGGTTGCCATACAATGTGCTCCTCTCGTAACTCATCAAACACTCTCCTCCACTGATCCATCTCTCCCTGCATCTCATATCATAAGATGCAACCCCTAGCTGCCCTGAACTGCCAAGCCACTGGCTCTCTATCATCCAAGTCTCCTCTCCTGATCACTATGGGTCTCGTCACTGCGATGTGCTCCCAGCCCCACACCTGCAATAACGTCCTATGCATCATGCTCTGCATCCCTCGATAACAAATCACGTGCATGTCTTGGTATAACTGGGCCAATACACATGACCCCCAGGAAAACTGACCCTCTCGCCACTCGACAATATGTCGAATCACCTCCATATACTGTAGGCTGCAGAATCGCCTACTCCGGTCCGACAATAGAATCCCACTGATCAGGCAACACAAAAATAGTGGTAATGCTGGCACCCCCAAGCCAGGCATCTGTCTACGTCTAGCATCCCCCTCTGTATCGGCAAGTCATCCCATCCGAATAACACTATAAAAATCTCATCTAGCTCTGCTCCTCTTGACACCACCTCACTCACTAATTGACCTACTATCGGTAACCTCAGGATCTGCCATACATCCTCCAATGTCACTGTCATCTCTCCTATCGGCAAATGAAACATCAATGTAGCCGAGCTCCATCTCTCCATTAGGGCTATCAACATTGCCCGATGTGCCCTCATCTTCGAAAACTGCACTAATTGCAGTAACCCCACCCGCTCCAGAGCTGTGTGATCCACTCTGGTCATCACATCAATCGTCGCTGTCAGTGCCTCCAGCCTTCGCTCATGAGCCCATAATCTACCAAAATCCTACAAAAATTTCATCCCACTTATCAAAAAATTTCATCTCAAATCCTCTTCCTACCACGCCTTTCTTTTTTGTCTCTCTCTCTCTGTCTTTTTCTCTCTCCCTTCTTCTCTCATTTTTTCTTTTTTTTTTTCCTTTTTCCCTCCTCTTTCCTCCCAATCGGATACCCGCGGTGGACCTACACAAGCCATAGGTGGATCCACCCGAAGTGGGCTTAGGAGGAACGATAAGATGCGTGCCGGTAGCCTTTATCGTGCCATCGGTGCGGCACAGGGTGGCCGTCGGGCGGCCATCTTGGAGGTGGTTTAGTCCATGCCCGTCATCGGTCGACCAGCCACGGTTGGTGGATCACCTGGTGGTATGCCTCGATAAATATCTTCTTTTCATTTATTTTCAAATTTTCAAATTTTTGCTTCCTACCCATTTTCTAATTTTTTCCCTCCCACAAAACCCATGTTTTACATTTTTGATCAAATACCTAAAAATACGTTAAAATTTCAAAAATAACACATAGGGGGTTTTGTTGCCTACCTGGCGAGGCCCATCTTGCTATTTGTAGGACCGTCGAACCTCGTCTATCCGGTGGACGATCTCGGTGTCATTATCTTCCGACATCTTCACTCCTCATCTACTTGCTCTCTCTCTTCTTCTCTCAACTGTTCATGTGCAAATGAGGTGAGGTAATTTTCAAAATTACCTTATATTCACTTTCACTCTCTTAAGAGGTATTTTTACCTTTTATTTTCCCCTTTTATTCCTCTAATTAATCCCTCCACTTCCCGGGGCCGCCATTTGCACCTCGTTTGTCCAATTAACTTCGTTCAAAAGGAAAACTTGCCTAATTTTTTGCCCTCTTTCCAACCATACCATCCATTTCTTCTTATCAGGATGTTGCCCAAGACTCTTCTTTTTCCCCCGTCACCCTCTCGAGGGGGCATACCCTTCACATTTACCAATTTTCCCTGCCATAGTCAATCATTTCCAAGATTGGGGCATCCTCATCCATTACTCTGCTAATTCAAATAGCTCAGGTCCTCCTCCCCACATTGGGGCATCATCTTCCAGTTACTTCCTTTATAGAGTTATCTGCACTTTCTTTTCTTTGAAGCACGGTTATTCTAACGGTACTTCGAAGAGGGGAAAAATGTAGACATCCAAATTTGATCACTTCCATATGATCAAAATCGTCTACTCTATTCATCTATGTCATTAATAGTGATGAAATAATTTATTTAATCGTTATTTCATTTTCTGCCTAAGGTTCCTAAAGTATGTAATTAAATAAATTAAATACTTTACCTTATCCTTTTTCTTCTCTAAATTAAATAAATATGACAAATTATTTAATTTAGTCTTTTAACCCATTTGGATTAAAATCAATTTTTAATTCCCCTTTTTCTCTCTCCTTGTCACATTCTCCATAACCCTCTTTTAATCCAGATTAAATTAATTAGTTTGTGATTAGGATGTGCACCACTTAATCTTGATTAAGTGTCACATCCTCCATAATCTCCCACTTGCCTCTAATCTCTCATTAATTATCTTAATCATGTGTTTGCACAACCTTAATCAGAATCATTAGCCACATTTAGCTTACCTTTTTTGGTCAACCTTCCCACTTACCATTTTTAGTCTGGACTCTCTTTCCCATTTGAATTTTTAATTCACATTTATTTGTCCAAGACTCCTCTCCTCCCCATGTGAATTTTTTATTCACTTTTGTCTTCCCAAGGTCTTCCCCATCCCCATGCAAGGGTCTAGAAGGCTTGACTAGTCACTTTACATGTGTCAAGGACTTCTAGAACCTTGGACTTGTCACATCACCCACATGTGACAAATCTCCAACTTTTTGGAGACATTCTTTTACCCATTAAACTTTGTAATAAATGTAAATTTTTAATTTGCATTTATTCTTCCAACCACTTCCCCTTTTCCCATAGAGATTTTTGAGGAATTCTAAAATTCCTCAAATGTCTCTTTCATCTTCATTTGGGGACAAGAAGTTCCTTTTTGAGGAAATTTTCTCATCCCCCAAGGTACCTTAAAGGTACTTGTCCTTCATCCACCTCATATACTTCTCTTCCACCTCATGTACTTCTCTTCCACCTCACTTCCACATCACTCCACCTTAAGACATCTCACATTCCACATGTCAAGATGTGAGGGCTTGTGAGTCGTCATCTCACCATAGCCCTTCATCTTGATCTTGTTGGATCAATCTCAACTGTTGAATTCTCTAGAGAATTCAATTTATCCTATAAATACCCCCTCATTTCTCTCATTTGGGGATCAATTCTTTTGCTACTAAACTCTTGTCAATTTTTCATTTGAACTCTCATCTCATAATCATCACATCTTCATCCACTTTGCATGTCATTTTGCATATTCAACATAGCTTGTCATCCAAGGAGCACACAACTCTTCAAGATCAAGGGCCAACCAAGGAAAGAGAAACATAGAAGGTATAACAAACAACAATCAATTTGTTTTATCTTACTTTCATGTTATCCATTTTCTTAGGCTAATCATTGAGGTGCCCTTTTATCTTGTTATCTTCTCTTGTTGCATTATTAGTTTTTATCTAGCATCTCACATTAGGACTTAGCATTTTAATAGGATCACAATAACTATATCCACATGATCAACAAGAATAACAAGTGATTTATGAATAACAATCCACTTGAGTCAAAAAGACAAGAAGACCAATAGAAGCCAAACACAACAAATAGAGTACAACTATAACTGTTTGTCTCAAGTATCACTCTATAACCTCTTCAAAGATTATTGAAACTCAATACAAGAAATATAAATTGATAGATTAACACAACAATATCCAACTAAGATATTGAAAGTCAACTATTGATACCTCATTCCCCATCCAGATTACAAAATCGGTCCACTTTTTGGTTTGTAACATTCCCTTTTCAAATTTCTTTGGATGCCAAGTGCCGACCATATTTCTCCTCCTGCCAAAACATGACACATAGACTAGTTAAACTAATTAATATGTAATCATTTAATTTTTCCTAGGAAATTAAAAAAAATCATTTAACATATTAAATATACTTACAAATGACCTACAGTAGGGGTGCTCTTGCACCCTGAGGGGCCCATGTCATTGGCTAT
Organism: Sequoiadendron giganteum; assembly: GCA_007115665.2. Lineage (NCBI taxonomy): Eukaryota > Viridiplantae > Streptophyta > Pinopsida > Cupressales > Cupressaceae > Sequoiadendron > Sequoiadendron giganteum. The sequence continues at coordinate 1,101,807 of CM021101.1, read as the reverse complement.
CTCCGATCGGTGCAACAGCCTGGTTGGAGCAACTTTGGATAACAATTTCAAGCAGTCGATGAGAAGAATCTTTTGCAAACGACTTAAATAAGCGACGGGGTATTGTAAGTGGCAGAGTGGCCTTGCTACCACGATCCACTGAGATTCAACCCTTTGTTGCCCCGATTCGTTAACATCCCTTTAAATTTAAAAAAAAAATACTTACAAATGTATAGATCAAGGCTTGCAAACCTTTCTGGCCACTGTGATGCGTGACACAAAGTTTTTCAAGCTTATTCTTAGAGGCCTTGTCCTGAAAGATATACTAATTCAATTTAACTATGCACAAATAAAATTTAAAAATCGTTTAATAAATTTGATATAATCATATGAGAAAATTCAAATACCTGTATACTCTCCTCATTGGACTTCCTCTGTTCATCGAACCTCTCATATGCTTTTACAAGCTCTTTCCATAATTTCAGACTTACATCAATTGGCCTTTTTTTGAGCCTTAGCTCGAGAGGGAGTTTTTTTATCTTCTTTGTTTGGTTGCACTGAAATCTCTTGCTGTTCTGAGACTTTCATAGATTTATCTTCTTTATAGACCAACCTGTGCCAAATTGAGTCTCCATGTTATGGATAATTGCTTTTTGCAGGTGTGTGGGTATCTTTGAGAATGGAAAATGTAGATGGTATTTGAACCATTGAAGGCATGATTCCTTCAATATATTTGGAAACATTTTTGTAGAATTTGTCATTCAGACTTCCCTTGAAACCACATTGTATTCTATCTTGGTATCGTAGCTACCAATGGAAGATGCAAAACATGACATGGAGGAAGAAGTCTATGTCCCAGGAGTGGTTGGGACATTGGAAGTCTCTGCTCACTATTCTACATTCTTAGAGTTTATTGTTATTGATTTCCTCCTGGATATTTTGCTCGATCTAGGATTGGTTGAGGAGTCAATTGATTCCATTTGACATGGTTGATTTGGTTGCAATGTTTTGCATGCTTTACTAGATCTTTTTTCTATGTATTTGGCAAGCATTGTCAAGTCCACACCATCTAATTTGTTCACTGTCTCTACCCACAATATGGAAGCCAATGCCTCTTTATCTTTGTCAATCTCATGTCCCTATATATATAAAATAAATTTCTTCTTTTAAATTTAGAAATAAAAAACTAAAAACTAAAAATCAAAGAAACAATGGAAACATTTATGAATCTATAAATTGACAATGAATTACCTCATTATGGCCAGAGTATGCTCCCTTTGCTCCCTTCCCTCTATTGCTTGACATTTTGAGGTGACCTAGGGATAATTATTTTCATCTAGTTTGTGGAGGAAAATGAAGTACACAATGCTAGGTATGAAGGTACACACTGTCAAGAAAAAAACATTCAAATATGTTTGCAATGCAGGGAGAATTTTTATGCATAGCTATAGTCAATCATTATCAAGTACAATTCAAATATGTTTGCAATCCAAGGAGCATTTTTATGCATAAAAATGGCATTACAGAGGCTGATTGAACGTTTAATGAAGCAACATCGCGTGGATCAAGTCCAATCAATCAAGGTTTTAAAGCAACTTCACATTTGCATCTAATGCCAACATATAAGTGGTTTTTCTATATTTCTTAAAAATTTCAAGGCCATATGGTGTTTCTCTCCTTTTTTAAAAGGAGTTTTAAAATTTTAAACCCCAAATGGTTTTTGACATTAAAAATCCCCAAAAAACAAATTGGTTTAAGGGTATATGGTGAGGATTACATATTTTTTTATTTTCAGTATGTCTTAGCCCTAGCAAAAACCTTACTTTTTAAGGTTTCCAATTATTGTTAGAGAATTTTTGTGGCACAAATGGCACGATCGTTCCTAAACTATAAAAAAATCATACATTTTTTTGTGGATTTGAATGCTATGGAATTTAGCACTTCAAATGGCATTTGGAAAAGGTGCCAACGCATGTTTTTTGTAAAATTTGACAAGAATGCAAACCAATGAGTACAAGATTCAAAATCTAGGTGATACAATTAAATCGCACTAGTTAAATGCAAAAGGAAAGATTTGTGAAGAATTCAAACCAACAAGTATAGGGTACCTAACCAAATTCAATTCATTTTAACACAACCTACGAGTGAAATAAACATTAAATCTGCCAAAAAATTTGATAAAAGTGTCATATATATACCTACCTACACTAGATGATACCAACTACTGATGCAAATCACACATGATACAAGGGAAAAAATCAAGTCACACTAGCTAGAAGTAAAAAGAAAATGCTTACCATACACAGCTCCAACAATTTCTTTACTCAGAAAACCCCATGAAATCTCTAGATGCAACTTCCAGGTGAAACCCTATGGCAGCTAAGAAGAGAGCTTCCAAAAATCTCGATGAAAAAAATGGCATGTTTTTCCAAACTTTTCAAAAAAAATCGCGGTAATTTTTTATTTTTCGTTTTTGATTCATTAGTCAGCGCTATAGTCACCAACTTTAGCACCAAATTTAGCACCAAATTTTAACCCTAAATGTAATCTCTTTGGGGCGTTAAAGGCAGCGCAAAGTGTGCCTAATTTAATACCTACTTGTGCAAAATGATGTATTTTGCATGGAAGTCGATAAATAAATACCATTATTTTTATTATTTAATTTTGAGCATTTATTTTAGTGGTGTTATTACTCTCAACTCTTTGTCCTGGGTAGGTTATATTATTTATTCATTTTGATTTAATTAATTTACTTGGGATATTTATGTGAGGTATGTTATTCTTCCTTACATAAATTCATGAACCAAACATTCTTAAACACTTAGGTTTCATCCTTAGATTTTATCCTTCTACATTAAGGTTATAAATCTAACATTTTAAAGTAGATATGATTCATTTTATACTTTATTAGGGCTTGGATGCACCCCTTATCTATGTTTCATTGCTACTATCTTGATTAGGGTTTGGGATTTTTTTGTGTAATCTCTTTGATCCCACTAACTCACCCTTATTTAATGTATTATTGATAGATCATTCATCATGTATTATCATATATTTGTCTATTGCCTTTATCCATACATATATTACATATTTCGACATGTTTTTACACTTTGTTTGATCTCATCATTCCATCCTTGATTAGATCTCATCATTCCATCCTAAAGTAGGTTTCAATCAAGAATAAGGAATCCAGTATCTAGTTTTCAAAGTAAAAATATCTACGGTTTTAATGAATTTGTGGAAGAAGTGTAAGGTAGAGAACCGCTAAAATTATTAGTAATAGGTTTTATTTGTAGTCTACTTGCAAATAAATGTCTTTTTGATGTGAATTTGTAGTCATCTTGTAATCATAAGATTTGACCTCTAATTGTCAAGATTTCGCGTGTAAACTTTTTGTGAAGAGAAAAATGTTGCAATGTCCTATTTTTTTTTCATAGTGCATCTTAATGAAAAACAAGCATATTAACAAGATAATTTCAACAATATTCTCTTGGTGCACAACTTTTATGTGACTATTTTCATTGATGTGTATTACAGGATCCAAAGGAGGCCATGGATAGAGGATGTGGATGGCGTACAACTACTAAATCTTAGAGAGGAAAGTGGGTGGAAATAGATATGACAACGGAATATGCAGATACAATAGAGGTAAGAAGAGAAATCAACCTCAACCAAAGGAGGAAGGTGTTTATAAATTCACAAATGCTACAACATAGAGGAGATAAAGTCATTTTTTTGTCCATGAGGCCTCTAAGGTCAAACTTATTGGTTGAAAATGCACATGAATGGTGATTAAATGTGATTCTATGATTAAGGGAAAAGTTTAAAAATTAGGATGGCCAAAACATGATATCAATATGTCAAATATATGACTAAAGTGAGGTTTTGTGTTGGATAGCATATTCGTTGAAATGATATAATTTGTGTACTAAACCTATTTGTGTATTATAGGGGCCAGATGAGGCCATGGCAATAGATCATGTCATATCAAATGAGGACACAATGGATGAAGCAGGACAACAAGTACTCAAATTTTGACTTAACTTAGGAAAAAATTATTTGATGGAATTTTGTGATATGTCCATATTTTTTCATAGTATTATTAAAATTTATAATTTATTATCCAATATTGACATAAATTAATGCATGTTGTTGATTATTTTAGATGGAGATCGGAGCAAATGCAGAGCTTGAGCGTTCATCTAGCAAAAGAAAAAGATATGTACATGAACGTGGACCTAAAACTATTAAATCATGTAGAGGACAGTGGGTGGAAGAGGATATGACAATGGATCCTGCAAACACAAAAAATGATTGCACTGAACAAGAGGTTGGTCAGGACTATAGTACATGGGATGAATACTTTGAGAAAATTGTTGTTTGTGGATGTTTTGTATGTCATAGAAAGAAACAATTCAAATGAGAGATTGTACAAATAAATTAGATTTATGATGAGCTTCCAGTCAGTAGTATGCCTCCTACAATCAATTCAAATCCAATAGGAATTGTGGTAAGGAATTTTCCAATTTGATATAAATAACATGTATACTTCATTTAAACATTGTTTTATATTATTTAAATAACCATTTTTTTTTCTTAATGGATAGTTGCAGGATAAAGTTTTTAGTTTAAAGTTTCTTGGATCACCTACTTCTAGCCTAGAGGGAAATGATCATTTATCAAATGATACATCTAGCAAAAATATGTGCCAATATACCAGCTTGGAAGATGAGGAATTGATGAAAACAAGTAATAGAACAAGAACCAATTTAAAAGATTCATAATTTTCTTAAAGACAAGGGGAAGGTGGACTACATACCCTATGAGAATGAATGTGATGGGGATGATGACTTGCCCCTGAGTTTGAGATCAATTTACAAAGAGACATTTGATTGTCGACTATATTGTGCTTGGCCTAGTGATCAACAACTACCTAGAGTGTACGGGGTGTTTTAATTTTGGGGATACAACTACATGATATGACCCTCTAATATTCATGGAGAGAATCTAGGCCTCTTTATTATCCAAAATGTACATGGGGGATCTAAACATAGAAACAATTCAGAACAAACCACTAGGAGATTAATGCCATATTATGGTCCATCATATTATAGTGGTGAATGGAGAAGGCTAGTAGAATATAAGCCTAGCATGTCAGCATATGGTCTAAATTTGAATATGTGTACACATCATATCCAATTGGAAAAGAAATGAATAGAGGTCATCTTATGTATATAGATGGACGTGCATACACACACAAAAATATTGCAGAATTTATAAATAGTAGTAAGGGAAGGGACCCTACTATAAGACCAAATTGTCAATTTGTTGAGGTTGTAAATGATAAAAATGGAGCTATGGAAAGAGAGGTTGATAGATTTATAATGGTTGAGGATATTATGGAACTTACCATTGGGTATGATTTATTGATTGATTACCTCTTTTTAAAACACACTCCTACGCGAAAGAAAAGTGAAGAACAAGGTCTCCCTAAGGATGTTCTTAAGGGCAGAAAACCAAAGAATAATAAATGAGTGTGGACTGATGATTTATAAACTATGTTGTAAAAATTGTGTTTTATTTAAATTAATGTATAAAAAATTTGGTCTATAAAATTATGTTCCATTATTCAATTGATGTATATATGTTCATACAAATTTTTTATTTATTTTTTAAGCCATATTTGATTATATTTCTTTAAAATTGATACATTTATGATTTATCCAATTGTTGCCAAACATTAAATAATGCTTGCGTTTGTTGATAGGTAGAAGATGTTGATGAAACACATACTAATGCCCAAGATCCAACTAGGTTATTAAGATTTGGATAGGATGACCCAAACCATCCTTTAAACAATACCAGGGTGAAAAGAGAAAGATTGAAGAGAATAGTACGAGTTAAGAAATTTGAAGAGCTGATGAGATCCACATACACTAATGACATGCCACCTAGCCTTAATGATGATGATGATGATGATAGTAAAAATGCAGTGCATGAAGAAGGATTGAATGAAATGCTTACAAATTTCTTTGGGGATGGAAACAATGATGACAATAATGATCATATGGTTGACAGTAATGGTGATAGCAAGGGTAATTACCACCAATGCAATGTTGATGATAACAACCCGAAAGAATCCATCAAACAAGCATCAAAGACACCCATGTTCAAATTGGATGCAAGTAGAACCTCAAAAATAGCATGCACATTAATATTATTAGAAATCAAGTCACTATTTGGTTCAAAGGATTCACTACCCTACTGAAGTGAGTTGAAATCTATTTCTTACTTTGCATTGTCAATTGGTGTACATAATTCATAAACATTCATCAACTTCATTTATATTTCTTTAAGGGTATTTTTAAACCATATATTGTATATAAATAGTCCTAGTATAGATTGACATATCAAACATGTTCATCGTAAGTCAAACATTCAAATCATTTAATCTCTGGAATTCTTATAGGGCACTAAAACTAAAATATTCCCTGAAGAGAATGTGTTTCCATCAACTTGCAGAGAGGCGCTTCTATTGTTGGTTGAGTTGGGGATTGAATATAAGAAAATTCATTCATGTAAAAATGATTGTATTTTATACAAAGATGAATATCAGAACAAGGTAGAATGCCCTGTATGGAAAGAGAAGAGATATCGTATAGATGTATAAGGTCCTACAGTTCCAAAGAAGGTTTTATGTCACATGCCAATTATACCTAGACTTCAATGAATGTTTTGTTGCAAGTCACTTGCACAATTGATGGAATGGAATGCAAAGAACAAGATTAAAGATAGATTCATGTGAATTCCGGTCGAATCCAATGAAATGAAACACATAGAGGAAAAATGGCCAAGAAAATTCAAAGAAGAACCCAGTAGTATGAGGTTTGGTCTTGCAATTGATGGAGTGTTCCCATTCTCTTTCCTGAGCTCAAATTATAGTGTTTGGCTAGTTAGATTGATAGTATAAAATATTCCCCCATGGATGAGTGTTAGAAAGGAGCACCTTATGCTAACTCTCATTTTTCTAGGAAAACATCAATTTAAAAACATGGATGTTTATCTTGCGCCTTTTATTGATGAGATGCAACTGCTATGGAAAGGCATAAGAATGTATGACATATCACTTCCTCCATCAAATAGGTCCTTCATGTTGTATGGTGTGCTGTGTTGGACTATTCATGATTTCCCAAGACTTGGCGTTTGTTCTGGTAAGGTAAAATATTTACATATTTACACTCATAATTTATTTTCATCCCAACTTTCATACTTAGTTTTATACTATTTTTTGATGTTATTAACATTACTTATTGAATTTCAAGGCTTCAAACAAACGGGATATTTTCATGTCCAAGATGTGTAGAACAATTTCAAGGGTGATATTCTAAAGATCTACATAAATTTATTTACGCAAACAATAGGGCTTTTATACCACTAGATCATAAGTTTAGAAATCGCGTGAAGAATTAATTTTATGGAAAAGTTGAAAATAGAGGCCCTCCCATAATTATGGTTCTAGATGATTGGATTAAGAAGTATGAAGATGTTGAATTGAAAGCTTGGGAGGATCTTTTTGATCGAGGTGATTTGATTGAAGAACCAAAACAAGTTGTAGTTAATATTCTAGAAGGAATGAAAAGGAAATCCATATTTTATGAGCTCCCTTACTGGAAGGATCTATTAATATCTCACCTATTAGATCCTATGCACATCTTCAAAAATGTCCCAGATTCTATATTTTGACATATATCAGGCAAAGAGAAGGATACCTTGTCTTCGAGGAGACATATTTATCTTTCGTGTACCAAAACTGATAGAAAAAATTGTGGCCAAACAAGGAAAATGAAACATATGCAGAAGCTCCATGGATTTTGAAAATAAAAAGAGCTAGACCAACTAAAAAATGTCATCCATTCAATAATGACACCTACTAGATATGGGTCATCATTGGCTAAAGATTTTACAGTTGATGGACATATCACAAGATTTAAAAAAAATGATTTTTATAATTTTATAAAATTATTATATATCATCATTTAAATTTTATTGGTAACATTGATTAAGTACTAAATGTATTTTGATATTTTGTAGCGTGAGAAAAAATTACTAATGACCTTTTCATAAATGTGTTTGATAGTGTTAGCAAACAAATTGGGCACCTTAAGATAATGATGGCTCTTATCCTGAAAGGTGCCTCTATTCCTAAAAGCTCTGGATGAATGTTCTCTTTGAGAAAGCAATCACCCTCTAAATTGAAGAGGTACAACTCCCTCTTATGATCTTCAATGAACTGAAAGAACATAAAATAAAAATGATGTTTTCTTTTAACTAGAAAGCACAAAAGGCTAAACCCAATATCAGGAAGAATCCTAATATCACATGCGAGATACAAAGTAAAGAAAATTGGCACAAAGGCCAATTTAAATCACCCCTTATGAGAAATGAAATTAATTATGAAGAAAAATGCATCATCTATACAAAGATAAAGTACTACATTAAGATACTCTCAAACACAAGATTTAAGAACATCAATTATCTTCATTAACTATACACACAAAGACATACAAAAATTTCATTCTCAGAAAATAAATTTGATCTCCTTCCCCCCCAACCCTCAAGAGGCTTTGAGATGAGGAAATAGCAAAAAATAAAAAATAAAAGATCCTCTTCATGGTTGTAGATTACATATTTATGAAATTCTTTCCCCTTTCTAGAAGCTCCACCTTTCAAGCGATTACATAATGGTTTCTTGAATTTGTTTTTTCTCTTCTTTTTCTTTGTAACTGATTCTTAAAATTAACTTCTCTATGAGAATACCAATTTTTTTCCCTCTGGAGCACGTGAACATGGATATGGATGAATTTTCAGATTCAGGAAAATCCTATTCGCTTTCCTAACTCTTACACTCATATCTTCTAATTTTTAGATTTTTGTAGAACACCATCGTGGGTCCCTTTGACATTCCTCCTGCTATATCCCAAGATCATACAAATTGTTAACTTGCTTCAAGAGTTTGTTTATCCACTACAAAATTGTATTTAAAACTTCATTGCTTGTATCCTGACTATGTCTAACAACATATATCGAAACAATCAAGATATCAATTGGAATATTCACACCATATCTTTCAATGGCCAAAGGTACTTCCTCTCAATTATACCCATTTCCAATAAACGGTCTCTGAGATTGATTTCCTGGGAATCAAATTGTCTAATATTTTCATCGTATGTATCTGTGACCTCATTCTCTGAACTGGATTTCCTCATCTTTGCTATTGACGGCTTATATGTCAAGATGGACTCAAAAATAACAACCTCATCCATGACTGAAGCATTGTATCTCATACTAAAGGTGAATTCTGATTGATAAACAAGAAGAACTTGAAGATCTAGCCCACTATTGAGTATTTATAGACTTATGCAGAGGAATGAGATAATCGGGCCTATGCAGAAGAATCTTGATCTTCTATAATAATTAACCTTTCTCTAACTTTGACCAGTGCACAAATGCATCTTTTTTCCTTCAGTGAACTCTATGTGGCTCTTCCGGAGCACCATTGATTATTATATTTGTTAGCAATCCTTGTTCTCTAGTGCCAATGATCGACCTAGTTGCTATTTTTTCTCTGCAAGATGTAACAACCCCATTTACTTATATGCACAATGATCCTTTGTGTTTCGTGACGGATACTCCAAAAGAATAAATACTGAGCCGATATCACTTTCTCATAACTAGCATTTGTGTTAAAACTTCTCAACTTGATATCTTTGATCTCTATTCCATCGCACATAGCATATGATTTATTCAACATGGGGCACCATTCTATTTTAGGGTTTATCACCTTCATAGTATACTTGGAAGGTTTTTGAACAACTCCTCTAATCAATGCGGGTGGCACTTTGTATAGTTCACCTAACTATCTCAAATACCATCGATAAAACATTTACTTCCCTCCATGTCTTTAAGCAGGGTGGTCATTTGATAGTTTTCTCTAGCTATGCGGTAGCTTCTTGACAGGTTTATATAACTTATAAAGTTACCACCTGATGCAATATGTTCGATAATCTTTCATTTCTCAATTCTTTGTAAAGGCATGAATATTTCTCTCTTTGACCATGATAAGGTAGCTCAACACCTTCTATTTAACATCTTGATTTGGGTTTATGCTACATTTTTAAAGCTCGTTCGATGGTCTTATTCAAGTGGCTTTGCTTGATTCCTCTAACCGTTAAACGATCTTGGTTTGAAATCTCTATAGAAGTTGGAGCATGATTGGCAATGTAATCATCAACACCATCAGAAATCTTAAGAATCTTCTACCATGACCACTTGTATTATTGGAAAATATTATGAAAGAGTCTTCAATCTCCAAATGGTCCTGTTGCGATGACCATATTTTGGTATTATACTTAAAATATGAAGCAAAGGGAACACATGGCACAATCCTCAAAGGCAATCATGTGCCTTCATATTTGAATCACCATAGATGTCATGTAATCTGATTCTATCGATCTATTGTGCTTTGTAAAAGTTTCATTTTAGATTCTCAATAACCTTTACTCATCAATAGCATTCACATAGTCATGACTTGTAGCGAAAGGCTTTGAAGTATGGAAGATTTGTGTATTAAAGATCCATGTAAAGCAACAGTCCTAATTCCTTCATATTTCATGACAAAAATTGACATTACCCTGCTACTTTGTTTGCTTCAAAAATAGAGTACCTCTATGTATGAGCAATACAAATCCATTTATGGTTATGCAAAATTTTATTGCAAATGTCCCTTGATAATCAAATACAAAAGCTTGGTGATGAATTGTGCATGACATGTAGGATTAAAATGCAAAAACAAGTTTCCTGAAATACTGAGTCTTCATTCTTAAATGATTCACGAGCACAAGGAAAATATGACAAGACATCCATTGCAAGCTTGACTGATTCTCAGATAGAGGAAATTCTGAAATTTTCTAAGGGTTCAAAAATGAGGATAATAGTGGCTCTGTCTGGGGAATGCATTTTCTACGAGAATGCAGAGGACTCCAAAATTTATGGGAAAGATCAGTGCTAAGTGCATTGGGCTAGAGTCAAAGAGCATGGAGGAGAAGGAGCAAGAGCAATCCAAAAATGGAACAAAGCAGGAAAGGAAACTAATCTACTGGCACAACAAAAACTCTTACTATGTACACGATAGGAAGACCCTTCCATAAATGGCTCCAATCATATGATCATGCAAACCCATTTACAGGTTGGGAGAAGTAGCTTCTTGTGTGGAACAATGCTAGTTGATTGAAAATTATATGCACAAATAGCTACCAACTCACGACTACTGCCATAAAAAAGATAAAGCAAGCATCTTGTGAAAACTTTTTGGATAAGATTTGATGCTCAAAAAGCCACTCTTTGTTTATGCCTCTACAACCAAATGATTCACTCCAGCACTATCCTATATATGCTCACCTGAATCTTCCTGTACAATATTAGATGTAATACCATGATGTGTTTGATTTTTTGGATAAGAATATAGCAACCCTCGAATTGGACAACCTACATAAAAATCATGAGATAAAGCAACTTCTTGAGTACTACATGTGGGAGTAGGAGTAATTTCATTGTTTAAAAAATTTGGATCCCAACTCATTATATCAACACACTTATCAAATTCAACTACTACTTCACATGTCTCAGTCTTTCCTTCTTCATTCGTATTCATCCTGCATATTGTTTCAAATTTTTGACTGCAACAACTTAAATCTTGTGCAATATTTTCTTCAAAATGAAAAAAATGAAGAAAATGATGATTAATTACCTTATTGTCTGTTACCTTATATTCATGAGCTTCATCAATAAACTAAAACATTTCAAATTCAGGCTGCATATGAGAAGAAAGAATGTTTGATGACTCACTTGCCTCTTGGGACTGATTTTTTATTTGAATTTTAGCTACATAATGCATATCAATATCTTCAACCATGAAAGTCTCCATTTTTAATAATTTTTTGGCATCATCCTCTTCAAAAAATTGGTCTTCTACCTTCGTGTTAGCTGAATCATCTGATAAATTTATATCAAAACTTTCAAATATGAAAGTTTTAATTTTTGGAGTATGATGAGGCATCAACAAGTGTTCACTCTTGTCTAATCTGGACTATCTATAACAATAGATGAATCTCCAGTATTTGTCACAGACAAAGTAGAATATGTCATACCTACAAATTTTTTGCAAGGAGATTAATCTTCCTCATCACTAGAAGAATCAAAATCATCTTCATCTATCTTGCAGTTAAGATTATAAATTTCAGCATCAAAAGATTCGGTCCTCACATCACTTCACTTTTCTGAAAATGACTTTGATAAAAAATGGTGAGATTGGAACATTCAAATATAGGGTGAAAGAGATTTGATGAATTCATTTTTTTTAACTTTGGGATTTTATGTTTTTGAATTAGGCAATTTTGTGCATATTTTTCATCTTTATCTTTCTCCCATACCAAGACAAAATAAAATCATCTTCCATATTAACATCTTCTTGTTTTGCAATCTCAAGATCACTTACCTTACTTCACTTCAAGAAGAATCCAACATCGGGATGTAATGCTCGAATGAAAATGGTCATTTGCAGCTCTTTACTTGGTTGAAGATGATGATGAACCTTTTGCAGGCTTCTATCAAACCATTCTACAAACTCACTTATAGATTCACCATATTTCTTTTTGATGTTGAGGAATTGAGATGAAAGCGCACATGCATCAACTGCTGGTTTAAATATTCCAATAAAAATTTTCTTCATGCTGTCCCAATCAGTGATGCATCCATCTTCTAAAGATTAAAATCAATTTGCAGCAGCTCCAATTAGAGATTCAACAAATAGTCTAATGAAAAAAAATTCTTCTCTTACCCCAAAATTCCACAAGCTACAGTGAAAGCTCAAAGATGATCATTTGAAACCTGTGAATCTTCTCCATTAATCTTCAGAATTTTTTTTCTTGAACCTACAAGAAAGTTTGAATATTGTGGCAGCGCTAGAGGTCCAAATTGAGCACACCATGGTTAGGCTGAAACCAATTCCATAATGCAGATTTATGAAAAGAATGGCTGGGTCTTTTACCAAAAATAATTTCTGGGAAGATCCCAAACAACAGATTCACCAACCTCAATTTTAAAAAAGGTATTTTTAGATTTCTGAGAAAATAAAAACACTTCAAAACATTGGTACTTTGATTCTTTCCCCAATGGAGTCACTAAAAATCTATTAGCAAACAGATTGGGCACCTTGAGATAATGATGACTCTTAGTCCGAAAGGTGCCTATGTTCCTAACAACTCTGGATGAATGTTGTCTTTGAGAAATCAATCACCCTTTGAATTGAAGAGGTACAACTCCCTCTTATGATCTTCAATGAATTGAAAGAACAAAAAATAAAAACGATGTTTTCTTTTAGCTAGAAAGCAGAAAAGGCTAAACCCAATATTAGGAAGAATCCCAATATCACATGTGAGATATAGATTAGAGAAAAATGGCACAAAGACCAATTTAAATCACCCCTTCTGAGAAATGAAATGAAATATGAAGAAAATTGCATCATCTATACAAAGATAAAGTACTGCATTAATATACTCTCAAACACAATATTTAAGAACATCAATTATCTTCATTAACTATATGCACAAAGACAGACACAAATTTCATTCTCAAAAAATAAATTTGATCTCCTTCCCCCCCAACCCTCACAGAGGCTCCGAGATGAGAAAATAGCAACAAAAAAAAATATCCTCTTTGTGGTTGTAGATTACATATTTATGAAATTATTTCCCATTTCTAGAAGCTCCATCTTTCAAGTGGTTACATAATGGTTTCTTGAATTTGGTTTTTCTCTTCTTTTTCTTTGTAACTTCTTCTTGAAATTAACTTCTCTATGAGAATACCAAAATTTTTCCCTCCAGAGCACGTGAACATGGATATGGATGACTTTTCAGATTTAGGAAAATCCTATTCACTTTCCTGACTCTTACACTCGTATCTTCTAATTTTCAGATTTTTGTAGAACACCATCATGGGTCCCTTTGACATTCATCTGGCTGTATCCCAAGATCATACAAACTGTTAACATGCTTCAAGAATGTTAGAGTAATAGTTCATTTGCCTTTATAATTAAATCACTTTGGTTTAATTATTAATGCTAACTATTATTCTATTCACTTAAGCTTGTCATTTGTAGGTGCATTATAATTAGTATGTTTATTAATTATTAAATGCACAAACCTAGCTTTCTCCAGCTTTAGGGTTTCTCACCTCATATGCCGCTTTTGTAATTATTGTAAATCATCTTTTTGGGAAATAATAATTCTGCTCTCACTCTGCTGAGATTTTCCAAACCCTTGCTTCTATCTCTTTGGTCTCCATTCAGCATTAGGTATTTTGCATGCAGGTGTTCTTGGCGAGCTATGGATTTGCATTTATCAAATCCTACAAAGAATTTATTTACCCACTGCAAAAGTGTACTTAAAACTTCATTGCTTGTATCCTGACTATGTCTAACAACATATATTGAAACAATCAAGATATCAATTGGAATATTTACACCATATCTTTCAATGGCCAAATGTACTTCCTCACCATTATACCCATTTCCAATAAATGGTCTCTAAGATTGATTTCATGGGAATCAAATTGTCTAATATTTTCATTGTATATATCTATGACCTCATTCTCTAAACTCGATTTCCTCATCTTTGCTATCAATGACTTATAGGTCAAGATGGACTCAAAAATCATAGCCTCATCCATGACTGAAGCATTGTATCCCATACTAAAGGTGACTTTTGATTGATAAAAAAGAAGAACTTGAAAAGCTAGCCCACTATCGAGTATTTATAGACTTATGTAGAGGAATGAGATAATCAGGCATATGCAGAATAATCTCGATCTTCTATAATCATTAACCTTTCTCTAACTTCGATCAATACACAAATGCATCTTCTTTCCTTCAGTGAACTCTATGTGGCTCTTCTGGAGCACCATCAATTATTATATTTGTTAGCAATCCTTGTTCTCTGGTGCCAATGATCGACCTGGTTATTGCTTTTTCTCTACAAGATGTAATAACCCCATTTACTTATATGCACAATGATCCTCTGTGTTCCATGACAGGTACTCCAAAAGCATAAATACTGATCCAATATCTATAAGATTCAAAAATTTCACTTAAAATTTTTAACCCATAATTTCCAAATAGTTTAATAGAATAAATTAATTATAAAATGGTGCAGAAAAAGAGGACAATTTATATAACATTCATCACTATATTCAAAACAAGGCCATTCCTTCACTAGATTTAGCCATGTAGTCTTACACAAGAATATCATATCTACAATACATGGAATTCAAATACTGTAATGTAAATTAAGGAAACAAAAAGATCATAAATACATCCACAAAAGAACCATAACACAAAGATTTTCATGAGTGGAAAACCCTCGTAGGGATGAAAAACCACTTGTAAAAAATGCCCCACTAGATTAATGAAATTCCTCACTGGTTACAAGATGCCTCATTGGAAATGATCAAGTTGTCTCACTGACATGACCATTTACAACTTCATCACACAATTCAGACTAATAAAATAATCAAATATAGAGGATCACTCTATTTCTTTACATAAAATTTATCTAGAATTAGAATCTTTAGGGTATAAACATGTTAGATAATAACCCCACTATTTTGCATACATTTTACAAGATGCTCATTTTAGAATTTTTATTTACAACTTCAAAAAGACATGTCTCTGAAAGCACTAAGCCAAAAATAGTGACAAGTCATTTTTTATATAATAATCAATAATACATGTAATGCTTCCATTTATACCTTTCAAACTGGTCACATAGTTGTCTATTCGAGTCAAATACCACAACTCATACATACTTTTTAGGTAAGGTAAAATAAATAAATAAAAAATAATGACCTCCAAAGATTGAACTTAATAAATTATATATATTACACATCAAGAAGCACACAAAAATGATACGAGTTGAAAATAGATGATAACAAGATACTATCATAGGTTACCAACATCTTACCTTCGTCACACTCTAGACTATAGCTATGGAACTTATCAAATGGATACATTAAGTAAAAGAAAAGAAATAAAAGAAAGCACAGATCTCAAATGTGATATAATTCTCCCTTCTTACAAATAGATATTCAAGGGTCTTTAGGGTGACTACTTGAGTCAACCTTTATCTCTAAGGAAAATGTAAGTATCCACTTCATTTCGATATATATATATACCAACATATATCCATTTAATAATGCCATTTATATTTATAACTGCTAATACTATTGGATACCTTTATTATCTAATATTTTTGGTAACATTGACATAGATAAACTTTCAAGATTCAAATGACGAATGAAACGTTATTAATAACATAAGGAGAAGTAGGTAATTATTATCCAAAGATAAAATAAGAGTTATATATTAGGGCAATGATTGTAATATTTAAAAGAAAACTATATTTATGTCAGGAAAATGTCTTAAATCATACTATATTTTGGATTTCCAAACTGAGACAAGGGATACAACTTATCATACCATTATATTCAATGAATAAAAAAAGTAGATAAAAGAATAGATAATGCATAGTTCTTACAACTTGCACAAAGTTCAATAATTCAAGCATTCTTTCAAAAAACAATTACATTTCCAAAGTTCGCTATTTGATTGCATAGAAAGTAATTCATGAGAAGACAATTTTCCACACCAGGTCTAACATTTCACCATGAACCCATTTAAGTCATTCCTCTACACAACAATGGATAAAAGCAAATAAATGCACATGTACTCTCCTCTACTTGTTACAAAGTATCCAATATTTCCAATTTAGTGACAGTCTAAAAATAACAGATTTGTGTAAATTTGAAGTATTACTTCCAATTTAAAATGTATACATTTAATGAAAGGCATATAAGAACTTTCATAGAAAAAATCAATAATTTGGAAAGGTTTAAATGGAGAGTGAACTAGGCTATAGAGGAAGTGGTTGGAGTAACAACATCTTTACATTTTAATTCAAAAATTCCTTACACCTCAAAATATAAACTTGAATTCATGAATGTTGGCCAAGCATTCGTTTGTGGCCTGTTAAGGGGCTAGGTTGGGTTAATCCAACTGGGAAGAGTTGTAAGGAAATCCAATGGGAAAATCCACCAGAAGGATGGTGGAAGATCAATTTTGACGGAGCTTCGAAGGGGAATCCTGGTCCTTCAGGAGCGAGATTCATAATAAGAGATTGGAAAGGTAATGTGTTAGCACTAGGAGCAAAGAAGTTGATGGAAGGAACAGATAATATGGCTGAAGCTCAAGCAAATCTGTTGGAAGTTAAATGTTGTAAGAGGTTGGGTGCAACAAGGATTCATTTGGAAGGGAATTCAATGGTAATTGTCCAAGCGGTGATGTCTAGAGCTATTCATGCTTGGCACCTCCAAAACATGGTTGAAAAAATTAGAGAATAATTAACCACCCTATAAATTTTTTTGGTGAGCCATATCCGAAGAGGTGGAAATGTTGAGGAAGATTTTTTTATCAAAATGGGCACTTACTTTTGGTGAGGTTGGAGACATTAAAGTTGAATATTTTAGGGAGGTTTTGTTAGCGGAGTTAGATTAAGCCAGGAAGTACAACACATTAAATGAGCAAGGTTGCAGCCTAGGCGTGGTTATTTGAAAATACTAATGAAACATTGTGAAGCTGAGTTGTGGAATGAAGGTATAGGAGGCATTAAATTAACAGTGAAAGCGTAGAGCTGGATTTGAGTAGGATGAAATGATGATCATTCCACATTTTGAAAAAGTAAGAAACTTGGATGCAGAGTTGGTAGCGAAGGTGGTGTTGGCTCAGAACAATGGAAGATAATTTCACCTTCCATTCACGATGACAACTAAGTCCTTTTTTTGGAGATGATTCTATGAAGAGGATGGAGGGTTTATTCCTCATTGAAGATAAAAGGCTTGGAAAATGTGTTCATATGATTTTAGGCAAAGATTTTGGTGCTCTGAGACACAGGCTTAGAACAAATTTAGATGTGTATTGAATGATTGTGGCATGGGATCTCGACCTTGGTGAACCAGTGGAGATGGTGCGTAAAGTAATGAAGAAAATTGTTCATGCAATTTTTTTAGTAAACATGGAATCCATCTTAGAATGGGTGGTGTCAGGTGTTGGACTGGATATTTTAGAGGGAATACTTGATGAAGAAATGGAACTACTCTATGGGTCTGTAGGGATAAATCCATTCATTAGATGGCCAGAAGGGATTTTTAAAGCACGATGCCGAGTGGAAGCCCATTTGGGTTGGCAAGCACTTAAACTGTTCATAGAACCTATGGAGGTAAAGAAGTTCCTAGCGAAGGCCAAGGCAGAAGAGCAGGGTGAGGTGGCACGAGCGAGACACCAAAAGAAATGTTCATGATGGAAGTAGAGGAAACGCTAGAAGAAGAGGAAAATTAGAGAGTTGGGTGAAGGATCGATGGGTGCTAGTGGTGCAATGTGACATCAGACCCTTGACGGTCATTTCCCCAGTTTTTCGTTGCAGGATTCTGTTAGTTTTTGTGTAGGAATTGGCAAAGTTAATAGTGGGGAAATTTTTGTTTTCGAATGTAGTGGATGTATTCAAAGGTAGGATCTTGGGGGTATGGGTTGCTGTATCAATAGTAGCAGGGGTTTAGGTGTGTTTTGGAAGGCTACTATTAGTTAAGATGCCATAGATACTTTTATCTAGTGGAAAAAACTTTTGGTAGGTAATGGACTAAAAAATGGATGTATTTTTCTTTTTCAAGCAATGTAAATATTTTGAGTTACCGACCAAAAAAAATGTATACATTTGATGAGTAAACTTACCCAATTCAAGTAATGCATATGTATATATATATTCATATATATATAATTACATTTACATATTTATCCAAATATTTAGAAACATTCTAATACAAAAATATTTCACTTTAACCATAACATTTTATCATTCCAAATCAGATTTATTATCCATTCTCTTCGAAATTTAAACTTACTCTCTTACTAATTGCATTTTTATTCATGTTTTTATATATATATATATACATATTTATATTGATCTATATGTATATATGTATATTCATAAATGGATATACAAAAAATCACAATTACAATTCAGAAACATTATTCCAGCCAACAACCATTTACATCTTACCCAAATGATATATATAATTAAATATGTATGTATATTTATATACTTATATATATGTGTACATATATACATTTACACTTTCAGTAGACTACCTTTGTAACAAAATGGTTCATACATCAATAGTCATAAAACTCACAACATATTCTATTTAATACTCAAAGGAAAATTATACACAATCATATATATATTCATATGAGTTTGTTAAAAGCAAAGAACAAAAAAAAAGTTTTAGAAGGAAATCGAAAGCATGCAAAAATATGCTCAACACTCTCTTAATGCCCAGTGCCCTTATGGAGGGTGTGTTGCCCGTGGGGGAAACACCCTCTCCACAGGCTGCACCACATCAAGAACAATATCTCAAATGTCAAGAAGTTGGATATCAAGATCAACAACATAAAAAAAAACCCAACCTCCACATCTCAAAGATCAATCACCACATCTCCAAAATCAATTTCCACAAGGTCAATTTAAAGTACAAATCTCACAAGGTAACAAACAAAAATACACACCACTTGGGGAACCAATCGAATCGGTCATGCAATAGTTGATACAAGAAAATCTCATTGAAATCCCCATTTATGAGAATTATCAAGAGCCCCAAGTTAAACCACCAGGGTATAACGAGAAGCACTTTTATGATTTTCACAAAATAAAGGGACACACAACATCAAATTGTATTTGACTTAAAAATATCGTCCAAGACCTTATTGATCAAAAAATAATAACTATTGGGGACAATGATCAAGATTCAACCACTAGCGATAGAAATGACAATCTCTCCTCCATAATTGTTGAAAACAATGATCAAGATCTATCCATCAATGAGCACCTTGGAGATGTTTCTACCTCATCCAGAGATCAACTCAACATACACCAAGAGTCAATTTTTGATCATGATAAATACCCCTGAACAATATCCAACAATGATCTATTCAAAGGAGTGTTAAAATTATTTGATCCTATAATTGGTGATTCTTCCACCTATGATCATGTTGAAAGTGTCTCTACATCACCTAATGAGTTAGAGGACATATGTCAAGATTTTGTCCCAAAGCATGATCGACATCTTTCTCCAAAGTCTAGCAAGGGTCCTTTCCAAGACATATTGACATCCTTCGAACTCATGGTTGTAGATATTGAAGAAATCCTCAACTCAACATTTGATCCAAGTCCACTCAAAGATCAAGAGGATATTGAGTCACTTCCCATGCCTAATGAAGATATCCAAGAATCCTTTATAAGCAATCCA
Organism: Sequoiadendron giganteum; assembly: GCA_007115665.2. Taxonomy (NCBI): domain Eukaryota; kingdom Viridiplantae; phylum Streptophyta; class Pinopsida; order Cupressales; family Cupressaceae; genus Sequoiadendron; species Sequoiadendron giganteum. The sequence goes on along the minus strand of CM021101.1, from coordinate 1,081,362 downwards.
TCCTTTGAAACTGACCCATGTCAAGAACGTGATCCAAAGCATGTCAAAAGAAATTCTAAAATTAATCAAGATCAAGAATTCATATCTCCAAGATACTACAATGATCTAATGGACACTCTCCTATCTATACTAGATGTCACAAATGATGATCATATCCATAAAGCACATACCACTTTGTCTACCTGTGAGATTCTTTCTTTGGATGGACAGATAGATGATCTTCATTCAAAACAAGAGTCTCATACTCTTGATATCATTACCAAGGAACAAGAGTCTCCTACTTTTAACATTTATACACAGGATCAAGATATAGAAAAATCTAGAGACATATCAAAAATGGGTCATGAAGAAGGCTTCTACAAAAGTTGTGAATCAGAAACATCCTATGAGGGCATATCAAAAATGAATCATGAGGGATACTTTTACATGGATAGTGAATCAACAACACCTCTGGGGGAAGCATTCAAATCAGATACTTCACAAGATCAAGCCACATATATCAATCAAGAAGATATCCCACTTATGGAGGGTCATATCACTTATAAAATTGGATCACTCACCTTTTTAAGGGACAATTATCTTATCAATGAAGAAGCTAGCACCTTTGAAGATCCATGACAGATTAGATAAGGATTATCACCCTACTTTGAAGATAAATCATATCCTATTGCAAATAAAATGGTTCAACAGATGAATTATGAAGGTAGAGGATTAGACCTACATGAACATTGTATCCTAGAACCAATGCAGATTATTGGCAATCCTAAGCATCTTGGTCTTGGTTATTCAGTACTGGGGGAAACTTCGTCTCAAGCAAACATCAACATAGGAAGCACGAAGAATCCTTATGATGAAATGAATGCTAATACTACAACCAACCATGTCATGAATCTTCATCCACCCATCACCCCATCCATGAAGTGGGGCTAACATCAAAAGAAAGATTTGAATCAAAGCATAAAAAACATCATCATAGAAAAAAAAGTAGTGAAGCATGAAGGACAAATCAAATACAAGTGGATACCAAAGAATACAAAGAATGATTATCCCTATCAAACTTCATTAGTCAAAGAAACTATGGGGGAAATAAAAAAGGGAAAAGTATCCATCAAAGATGTCCACAAAGGAACAAACAAGCGATGTACAAAGTATATCAATTAGTTGGTCCTAATTCCATGCACACTTCCGTATCCACCCATCATTTCCCACCTTCCCAAGTTTGGAGAGTCAAAGGTTCCAAACTATCAACCAATCCATATTTTATTCCTAAACACACTCCACCATCCATGCTTCCATGCATGATATCCAATTCTCACATTGACCATGTATTGGAAACAACCCTTCATCATAAGGATTTAGAAGGCACTCTATCGCGATGTGCACACAAAGACAAAGTTAACTTCGGTATGAACAAAGTAGATAAGGAATCTCAAAAGTTGTATTCAAGTGCATGGATCTTGGAAAAAAAAATTCTTCAAGTAGGATATCCATGTCACATTATGATAGAAGCATCAACGTTAGTAGTACCAGGTGGTTCAACATGAGTTTAAAATCTTTCAACAAAAAATCCAAAAAATCCAAAAAATCCAAAAAAATAAAAATCCAAAAAAAGATTGAAAACAGTAAAGAGAAAAATCGTCCTCTAGTGAAAACCACTATGGTGGGGCTTTGGGAAAGTACCATGATGAAAACTTGGTAAATAGGCATCATGTGTAGAATCGAGCATCTACATGCGTCATTTCGAGAGAAATCATCTTATCACATCCATAATAAGGCTAACATTCCATCCATAATAAATCCATTCATCCATGAACCATTTATCCAATCCATTTTCATCCATCTTCAAAGTTTTGTGTACACTTTACACTTGCTTATGGTAAACATCTTGACATGGGTCATTTTCATTGATCCTATCCTACCCAATGTTATCTGAGCCTTGAAGCATTATCCAAATGAGCATCCTTTGTTCGAACACCTTATCTTGTCACAAGATAATCCTTGCCATCCTTTGCATGCTTACCATATCCATCCATCCATCCACCTACCCAAGCATCCACCCATGGCCTTTCAAACATTGCTAGACACTAGGGGAAAATATTTACATCTTGCTTCGGGAATAAATATTGATCTATATCCTCCAACTTATGTGGTGATCCGAACTTTGGCAAACATAAAATCAAATTGGTCAAGCATTTGTGAGCCAAAATCCAAATTGCTAGCCCGTGGCATATTTTGACGAGAAGATATTCCTTATCAAGCTTTATCTTTCATTGAACATCAATCCAAATAATCAATATCAGTTGCATATAATTTGTACATCAACGAACCACATCAAATCATTCAAACAACTTTTGTTTCAAACCAAGTTTCAAAATATTGATCAATAAAATCCAATGAATCCATCATCATCCTTGCATTGTTGTGTATCCTCAACAATGTTATCACCATCAATCCATCAATATAATCAATCAAACCTAGCTTGGTTTGCAACAAAATCCCAAAACAAAGTACTAATATCATATCCATATCCAAATTGTCAAAATCATGCAAAAATCCAAAAACATCCAAAACATGTCAAAATCTAAAAACATGTTAAAAAGTCAAAAAACGTCAAAAAACATGATATACGAACTATGTCGTCTCTGAGCTTAAACGTAGGCAAGGCTAATCCTTGATCAACCCCTGAGACACAAAATCCAAAAACATTCATAAAATATCATAAAACATAAAAACATTTAAATAACCTAAAAAATCCAAAAAAAACCTCATAACACATCAAAAACATCCAAATATTTTAAAAAATCCATCCATCCAATTTCACTTTCATCCACAATAATCTCATCCATAATAAATCAATTGTCACCTTCATCCCTTGGAAAAACAAACTGAAACAACCACAATAATCAACAAAAGCAAACTTCAAACACAAAATCAAAATCGAAACAACAAACTTTTAAATGCAAAAGCAAACTCTCGATCGTTCGCAAACATATCAATCAACCTTATATCAACATCCTTTCAAACAATCTATCAAATTTCCACCATCCACTGTCCTAGGATGTATCCTTCCTACAATGGGCATTAGCTTTGGCATCACTTTGGATTCTTATCCTAAACAAAACACATCCCCTTGGCTAGAGGTATGAATGACATTGGCTTGTTTTTTCACTTGATCTTTTCTTTGATTTACCTTATTGTGCTCATTCCAATGATCTCTCGATGATGTCTAATCAAAACGATTTAGAGAGAAAGGAATGGGGCATTGATCATTATCTTTCGTTTGTTGTGCTTGTTGGACATTCTTGTAATATAACCTTGGTGAATACTTGCTTTGTTAGGTATCTATGGAGGGTTTTTTAAATAGCTTGTTGACTATTACATTGGAAGGTTATGCCTTTCTATGTTTTGGTCTGAGATGTTTGAAAAATATGAAGTACATCCTAGTGAGGTTTCTGTATGTTAGGTGTGAACAAGAATAATCCTATCTATTTGTCGAGTCAAAGTCCATCACACTAGATACCATGCCATCTTGGTTATTTATACCTTGATGCATCATATCTATGTGTGTTATCAAACATAAGGTAAGTAAGCCCTTTTAAAATCCCAATTCCTGATAGGCAAAGCATCATCATCTTCTCTAATAAAGTCTCATAGATCATGGACTTGTTGGATCCTCTTGTCATCATTTTTTTCTTCTTATTCTTCTATCTTTACTAAAATTTTTATCCAAAATTTATGTGATATCTCAAAATATACATGAGGCTACCCATGCCCAATGACTATCTATACATCATCAAAATTGTCTACATAAAATATCTGATCTTTCTAAAGAATTATCATTCGTCCTTTGATTAGTAGAACCACTCCTCTCGCATTTTATCGTGATATCGATCAAAAAATTAACATTTATGTTCGATCTCTTGAAGGGGTAGTATACCAGCATAATCCTTCTCGCTAGGGCAGTAGTGGGGCATTTGAAAATATAAAAAAAAAATTGAATTTTGATCTCGGCAAGATTAATCTTTGAACCAACGCAGTTGGTACATTGCTTCAAAGAGGAGTAAAATGTAGACACCAAAAATATCTTGATTGATATCGTGCACTTGATCCTGATTTACCAACATCATTTCTTCCTGAATCACTTCTTACTAACCGGTTAATTAAATAATCCTTATTTAATTAATTCATCATAATTCCTCTTTTAATTAAATAAATCATCTTATTTGATTAAATCATTATACTCTTTTAATTAAATAAATAATTTTATTTAATTAACTCTAATATGTCCTCTTTGATTAAATAAATAAATTTTATTTAATCCTAATGTTCCTCTTTTAAATTAAATAGTTCATGTTATTTAATTAAATCGTATTTCTTCTTTTGATTAAATAAATCACCCTTATTTGATTAAATCTAACATCATCCCTTTTAATTAAATAAATCAAAATTTATTTAATTAAATATAATATCTCAAATTCTTCTCATTTTGATTTAAATAAATCTAAGTATTTAAATCAAATGTCACAATCAAACTAATCTCCTCTAAGTTAATTAATCTTAGATTAATTAGCTCCTAACTCTAATCCATCAAATCATCTATCTTTTTCAAGTTGCATATGTAAATCAATTTATTTGATTTATTAATTCCTCCTATTTTCATTCAAATATGGCATATTCTTGGAATATTCCACTTATTTGAATTCTCCCTCCTAAAGGACTTTTGTCCTCCAACATGGCATTTATGGCTCTTACATGTCCTTTTTCTTGAGCCAAGTGGCATTTAATTCAGCCTTCATTTCCCTTCAATAAGCCAACTTTCGAATTTCAAATTTGAATCTAATAGCATTTATCATGCACATTGACCAGAATGTGCTCCACCTCCTTCTATTAGCATCTTGACAAGTGGCACAATGTCATTGGGTCAAGTTTAATCCCACATTCTCCCTATTTCTCATTTCTCCATCCTTCTTTCCTATAAATAGAGAGCTTCTCTATTGATTTTGGATCCAGAAGTTTAGGCATTTTGATCATTAGGAATTTTATCTCATAGATTAATTGTTCTTAGTATAAGTTCTATATCAATTTCATTATTTTAAGCTAGTTTCTATCATCATTTAGCATCCAATTACACATTTTGAATCAATTATCATCATCAAGCTTATCAAGGAATTTGGAAAGGGATTCTTTCCACATCAAAGAAGCACCAATTCCCCTATGGGATGCTGGTTTGAGCATTAGAATAAGATTTCATTAGCTTTCATTTGATATTTTATGTTTGTTTTCTTATTCTTGTGTTTGGATAAATTTCATAGGGAATGCTTTGGTTCAAATCTATTTGAGGACTAAATTCTTGCTTGTTTGTCCATGTTTGAATACATTGAAGGCCTTGAGCATTCACAGCCCCCAACATTTTCCCTCTTTACTGTGTGCAGGTGGAGAGATCTTGGAGCAAGCTAGCGAGAAGATTGTTGTGCGAAACCGTCTTCGTCACCCTTGTGGTAATATATTTCCTTTATCACATTCATCTTTATGTTTCACTCTTCTTAATCTTATTCTATCATTCTAGAAATTCTTAAACTAGGTTGATAGTCTCTTTTTTAGAACTTAACCTTGTCTCTCTGGTTTCCTAGCCATACATATGCCAACGCACCTGTGAGACACTAGCGCGTCGCGTTGTTATTCCAAAAATTCACTTATTTCCTCAAACAAAGAGCTACCTAAGACACAAAGTTGACTCTAAAAGATCAACTCGCCTAGTCTCCCTTCAACTCTTAGGTTTGCAAAGTGATCAAATAACCTATAGTTCTCATCACTTTCATCCCGCCTATCCTAACCTTCCTTTAAATTGAGGTAAGTTAGGGTAGCCATAATACTCTTGGCCTTTCATGACCTAGGGCCTTACAGTGGTTGGTCCCCCTCTCTTACATTTTTGGTGAACCCGACGTGAACCAACGTCTACTCTTTCATTGGTGTTCTGAGTTTTTCCCTTATACCCTCTACTTGTAGTATCCCTATTTGTTGTGAAGTTTATGAGTGTCACAACCCAGTCTACAACCTCTAGGAATATTGTTAGGAGAAGTCTAAGACACTTCTGATGGAGAAGATGAAGGTCTCCTCTAGTTTCACTACTGGTCTTTTCTCTAGTTTTGTGGTTGGTCTGTCCACGTAGGAGCACGTATCATGGAGTGAATCTTGATTCCTTGATGAAACTGATCGTACCCCTAACCCTTCTATGTCACTGACCTCCTCGTCCATAGACGAGCATGAAGTTTTCCACATCTCTTATGAATATGTTGTTAGTCTAAGCAAAGGGTTGGGTGCATTGGAAAATCACTCAGAGAAAACCCCAAAGCTGGCTAGGGCTACTAAAGTAATCAATGAAATAAGATACATGGTAGGAAAAGATCAGACATGCATAGAACTCTTGGCTAGTGTCACTGGTCTGGTTGAAGCGTGAACCCCTTTGGATCATAGTCACATGATATGAGGTGGCCCCTTCGAGAAACGTGAGAGACAGTTAGAAATGTTGATGCCTCCTACGTCCATGTACATGGTTGACGTGGTCCCTTCAGTCAGTGCACCGGTTGCTTCTAAAAACTTGAAAACTATCAAAGCAAACATAAACCCCTTAGGTTTCCACTTCACACCTTTTTTCACCTTTGGTGGTGGAGGATTTGGTGGCATGATCGATGGAGGCTTTGGTGTTGGAAACTTCTGAAGTGGAGGTGGTATTAGCGGAGGCAGTGCAGGTGGAGGTCATGGTGGTGGCCTTGGAAGTGGCGGTGGTTCTGGTGGAGGTCACACTGGTGGCGGTGGTAGGTCTGGCGGTAGTCACAATGGTGGTTTAGGAGGTGGCTCTAGTGGTGGTTCTAGTGGTCCTATGCCTCCTAATGACCTTATTCTAAATACCCTTCTTCAGAATATGGAGAAGATCCAAAACCAACTGGTGAACCTTTCCTAGGCCTCACCCAACCCATTTTCTAGCACTTCTTCCAACATAGCCCATTGTCGGTTGCAATTCTAAACACTCCTTTCCCGCAAGGGATGGAGATTCCTAAATTCAATAAATACAGTGTTAAATGGGACCCATAGATACATGTGTGTGCCTTTAATGCCTTATGCACAAACTTTTTCCATCACGATGCATTGATGGAAAAACTGTTCCCTCGATCCCTCAAGGATACAACACTCAAGTGGTACTGTTTCTTGCCTGACAATTCCATCTTTACATTTGATCAGCTTGTGAACCAATTCCAAGCCAACATCAAACCAAATATGAACTTCTTTGACCTTGTTTGATGTAAACAAGGGAATAATGAGAAGATTACAGACTTTATAGCGCAATATGAGGCGCTCTTTTCATAAATATCATACCCGTTACCTGACTCCAATGTGCAAAAGGTGTTCATAGGGAACTTATAAGGGCCTTGGCAAGAGAAGTTTTCCCTTATGAAATACCCTTCTTTTGCACATCTATGGGAAACTTTACGGGAGTACCGACAGATGGTGGTTCAGTTCAGGGGTTCCTCCTCGTGCTCCATCCTGAAGGGAGGTCTGTCATATCAATCTTTGGAAAAGGTAAAGTTGTTGTGAATGTAGTAGCTACCATAGGTAACAACAACCTCAGACATGACCAAAAGTTTACAAAGCTATCAGAATCTTATTCTTCCATCTTGCAGAAGTTGTTAAAGGATAAGATTGTTAGCTTGCCAACCCCTAAGCTGGTTAGGGAACCATATCCTAACTGGTACAAAGAAAATACCTATTGTCAATACCATTGAGTTAATGGACACAATACCGAACATTGCATGTGCCTGCATCATGAGATACAAGATTGCATCGAGGATGGTACTATTCATCTTGATGGGAACAAACAAAACATGAAGAAATCAATGGAAAAAGATAATAGTGACTTGGAGATATACACGGACTCGTTTTTGTCACATTCTACTAACATGATTATCGATCCCTCTGATTCAGTTTCTTATCTTGAGGCGTATGTTAACATGGTTATTGTTACTCCCTCTCCTCATCTTGCAGCCAGTTCACCAGATGTAACCTTCACTTCATAAGACGTGCCAACAAATGACAAACCTTCTCAACTTTACATTCTCGCTCACCTCAATGGCAACATTGTGACATGAGTCTTAGTTGATCTCAGGAGTAGAGTGAATGCCATCATAGAGGAGATGCTACTCTTGAATTCCCTGCAAAGGGAGGAATACGAAAAAAATAAATCCGTACACATGATGGTCTTTCTCTTAAACCTTATGGATTGATAACGATGTCCATCCTAGTTGGACCCAGGAACAAAGACACGGTCTTCAATGTCATTCCTGAGTCGAACCTATTCAGAGTGAAGCTAGGTATACCTTGGATAGCTTCCATGAATAGGATCACCTTTGTAATTCATAAGTGTCTTAAGTTTTCCCATGAGGGTGTCATGCATGTAGTGCATGATACTAGATACCAGCTAGTGGAAACTCATGGGGGATACTCATTGGATCCCTTTTGGCCCCACTCCAATCAGTCTGCTCCCATAAAGAATGGATCTACTTTACAAGAACTATGTGAAATATAAGATTGGAGGCAAGGGATAGCTGAAGTTGATCCTTCCCACAGTGGAGCCACCAGTTGCCTCCTCCCCCCGAAAGGGGAAGGAGAAGCTTGCTCCCTCTTGGGATGAATCATCTACTCCCCTTTCTTGGGAGGAGTATTGGATGAACAAGCCTGGCCTCTACCCACTGAGTCCAATGATGCCTCCTTGGCGAAGACCCAAGATCAGGATATCAGATCTCCCTAACAGGTCCCCTGGACCCTGTTAAAATCTCTATGGTATAAAGAAAGGATCGCGAAGGGAATTTTCCCTGTGACCTCTTCCCATTCCCCCAAGAAGGAAGAATCCCACCACTAAGGTGTTGAGATCGATTCCTTCTATTGTTTCTGAACTTTCTCCTCCTGTTCACATTTAGGGTCTGTCCTTCTGCTGAAAACAGCCGTGGAAGACACTCCCATAACTGAGTAGGAACCTTCTGTCCCTTTGCAACCTCTGGCTTCTGGTTTAAAGAGTCATAGAAACCACCTTGCGCATGAGTGTAAGTACCGATGAAAGGCTCTCTTGGTTGAGAAAGCCTCCTTATAGGAGGAGGAGGAGACGACGATACCTCTTGTTGTGTCCTCCTCTCTCCCCCCTTGTGCCTTTGTCCAAACTAGCTCTGAATCTTTTACGGCTTTCATTGTGAGCACACATGCACCTGGAAAGGTGCAGGTGTTCACCAATCCTTCTATAGAGTCACCTCTATTGACTTCCATTCCAAATGTCTCACCTTTCCTGAAGCTTGTGGATATGGTTAATACTTCAGTTGTATCCACTGCGGCTCTTTCCTCCTCTCCCTCAAGCCTCCTTAATTTGTCTGTGGGGGGTTAACCTCTTCCAATGAAGAAGAAGGTAGAGCATGGTCCCTCCAGCAATGGAGGATGTAAGAGGATTCCACCTTCTTCGAAAGGTGGCCCCGTGCTGACTTGTTTTGTCCTAGTGACATAACCAGTTCTAGCCTCCCCTAAGTTTGTCACCACTCCTAAGTCTGTTGGTGAGCCTAGTGGTGAACCTCGGGTGCAAACTCCTCTGTCCACCTAGGTGAAACATGAAACTCTGATCAAGTTCATTTTCAACTCAGTGGATGAAGTTTTGACCTTTTTAGTGATCTTCGCAAAGTAGTTGACCTTAGACCCACAAGAGTTGCGTGACAAAGACCTCATAGGTCCCTTTTCCTTGGCCCTTGTTGCGGGAGGATTGAAAGCTCCTCCCCTTAACATTACACCATTTTAGGCTCATCATCCATCTCCCTACAATGATCTAGAGTGGGAAGTTGATGACCTCTTGGTCGACCAGTGTTAGGGGAGACCCTCTTTTTGATCTTTAGATTAGATTAGATGTGTGTGTGTGTTGTGATGAGATTCCCTCACGATCATGCTACATGTGTCTAGATGACCCTCATCACCCCTATTGGTGCTTGGATACAAGCATGGTGTTTGTGTTGTAAACCTTCCTCCGAAGAGGGAATAGTCTTGATCTTCCCCTCGCGTGGGCGCATATCCTTCCTTTCGAATTCCTTGATGAAGTGAACATCTTTCGAAAAGGATTCCTTGGTGATGAATTGATTTGAGAAAGAATATGTTAGATTTTGAATAGTTTTTCCCTTGAATGGACCCCTCCTTTTCACGCTGGGTTCTTGAGGGAGCCCTTCAAAAATTCTCAATAGGTTCTATGGCATCTAGCTTGAGGTAGCCTAACTAGGCTGATTTCACATCTTTGTGTCTAGTCCGAGGGTAGACCGACTAGACCTAATTCACACCCTTACATCTAGCTTGGGGACAACCTGAATAGACTTCACCTTTTTGAACAACGCACCCATTGAGTGGACCCTCCTTCCTTTTGAAGGGTTCCCGAGGGAGCCCTTTGAAAGACTCACAAATTAGTGATGGTCTGCATGACTGTCTGTTCATTGGCCTATTCAGTTGCTTCCTGACATGTTCTATCTGTGGGTAAACATGTCACCCTTTCTAACTCTGCAAAGTCCCCATTGTTCGGTCTCCTTCATGTGAGATTTCTTGAAGGATACCTCCCTTGCAGGACCGTGAGCCTGTAAGGTGCTTTCTTTCTTCAGCTTTATAATTCTGCAAAATTATGAAGTTGTTTTCTTGCACTTCTGAGTTCTCCAGACCGTGCTCTACTTCCTCATCAGGTTCAGGTATACATCTCTTACCTTGTTACTTCTTACTAATCTACTTTACTGAAGCACTCATCAGTACTTGTGCTCGCTAAAGTGGGGAAAAATGTATAGGTGTGAATTTTCATCCCTAAAACAAATTCCCCTTTACCTCCTTACACTTTAGAAAATCTAAGGCAGAGGCTTAATTCCACTTAAGCCCATTGTTCGCATCACACTTGGCACCCATTATGAGTGTCGGTGGAGGTGTTTCTATCGAGGACGCATGTGTGACGCGTGGAAGTCCGAACGACACACTTACACCCTTGGTAGATTCTTGCAACTAGAGTCTACATAGACGTTATAATTCCTATTGAAATTTAAAGTGTAACACCTCCCTTTGGCTAGCTGACCTGAATATGGCCATTTTCATCTCCTTCCTTCATAATTCTTCACTCTCTCATTCATTCAAGGAGTTTTGCAAGATATTGGCCTCATCTCTTCACATTTTTTGTACCTTTTCAAGCATCCACAAGCTTTGTAGCAATGCTTCACACTTCATAGCAACAATCTACCACTCTATCATCTCGATAGTGCAAGCGCAAGACAAACACCATTACAACAGAGGCTTGAGTTCCTCTCATTTTCTCCTCCACTAGCCTTGAGTGCTTTGGATGGAGGTGGTGAGCTCCTCTTATCTTCTCTATAATTTTGGTTGAGTAAGCATGTATTATTTTGTAGTGTCTTTTGTTTACATAGCTTGTTTTATCTTCTTTATCATATTATTCCTATTGTTGCAAACTTGGTTGTTCATGGAGGTGGGAACACTGAAATGGGGGTCTAACTAAGGTAGACCACTAAACAACCCACCATAATCTTCCCTCTTTATTGTGTGCAGGTGGAGAGATCTTGGAGCAAGCTAGCGAGAAGATTTTTGTATGAAATCGTCTTCATCACCCTTGTAGTAATATATTTCCTTTATCACATTCATCTTTATGTTTCAATCTTTTTAATCTTATTTTGTACTTCTAGAAATTCTTAAACTAGGCTGATAATCCCTTATTTAGAACTTAACCTTGTCTCTCTGGTTTTCTTTTCGTACAGACACTAATGCACATGTGAGACCCCAGCATGCCACGCTATCATCCCAGAACTTTGATTATGTCCTTAGATAGAGAGCTACCTGAGACACAAAGTTGACTCTAAAAGATTGACTAGAGACTGATTGAACCTAAGATGATGAAGCTATACTCTCTAACTATTATCATCGACCAATCTCCTAGTCTCTCTCAGATCTAGCCTGGTCCCTCTCTATTGTTAGTGCTGTGACCTGTGGTTGAGCCTGATCCCTCTCCGCCGTCAAAATATGAACTTGACCCTATAGTCTAGTTGCCCTAGTGGCTATTATTGTGGGACCTCTTTGTCCCTATCTTTGGGCTGATAATCTTGTGCAGGGATCTCATGAATCTCTACCCATGGTGGTGTGGGTGCTCACGATGGTGTATGCACTCATGTTGGCATGCGATGTGCATGGTCCCTGGGTAGTGTCTAATGTGGAGGTGGTACATCTCCTCCCTTGTTTCCATCCTCGTCCCTATCACCATCCCCTCTGCCTGCCAATGAACCTGCCTCTTGGCCTCTACCGTGGGAGGTGCCACACCTGGAACTGTCAATCTGAGAGGAGGCCGAAACCAAGCTCTATATTCCTGTGTCACTCATGCATTTGCCAACCCCTGATCATATGGCCATAGCCTGGCCACTAACTATCTAAATAAGGCTACTACCTCAGGTGTTGGAACAGGCTAGCCCCATGCTATCTCTTGTGTGGTATGGGTGAAGATCGCCACGTATTGATCATCCGATCTATCCCAAATCTCACCAAACTGCTAGGCTAGCCTATCAGGGAGGTAGCACTCTATCATCATATGCTCTCAGCCCTGCATCCATCTGTCCTATCAGGCAAAGAATAGCTACTCAGTATCATCGTACCATGGGCCTATGCCCATCCAAGGCCTCCAAACAAACTCTCTCATCTCATCTATAACTCATTGCCAATGGGCGATGCCACTTCTACTTGTGTGAGTGAAAGTGATCTGTGCGCCACCGAATCTCCAAATAACTAGATCATCTATATCTAAAAAAATTAGTGTGACCTACAAACGGAGCAATAGAATCTGCTCCCATGCCCAGATGTGCAATAATGTAGCTCTAACCCCGATGGCCTTGTTGTCAAGATACACAAACTCATGTAAATCCCTGTATAAGGAGGCTAACATCATGAGCCCCTAAGCAAAGCACTCCCTGCGGATGACCATCCACTCCTGTGCCAATCCCCAACCTGGATTGAAGTATTAGCCCCATCGATTTGGTGCCACAAGATCTGAAATGATGGCTGCAACAATCAATTTGTAGTTGGGCACTACACCCCGGTACCTCTCCAAGTCAATCTGTCCCTCAAAAAAATGGATCTTGTCAAGACCCATCACATCGTAACAAGCATCCCTACCAGGATCTGGATCATAAATAACTCTCGCTCCATGGATAGGTAATCGTAGGATGCACCAGACATCCTTGAGTGTAATAGTAGCCACACCGATGGGAAGATGGAAGGAGGAGGTCTCACTGTGCCACTGCTTGGCCAAAGCTGTCATCATCCCCAACTGGGTCCGAACAAGACGAACATATGCAACAAACCAAAGGCCGAGAGCACCAAGTTGCTCCTGAAGAAATATGTGCATACCCTGAAGTCTCCACAATACTTTTCCCCTGTGCTCCCTCAAGTGAAGTATCTCAAGGTCCTCCTGCACAAGGGAAATCATTATGTCAAGTTTCATAAAAAATTTGAGTTTCACGCCAATTTTTCACACTTGAAACAACAAATTCGACATTGTTTGCAAATACGACACAATTTTTAATGTTCCAAACTGCACCGCTGTGATGGGATTTGCAAACCCTAAGATCCTAAAAAGCATCGTGTGGTTCTCTTTGCACATGCAACTGACTTTGAACTGGAACCCTAATTCTAAACTACACTATGTGGTTCAATTTAGAAGTGTGGTTGAGTTTGATCGCAAACCCTAATTTTCCCAACTGTCTCGTAGTGGCACTATTCATGCATGCGACGCTCTTTGAGACCATGCAACACCAATTGAGCATTTTCAGCGGCACTATATAACACCACTTGACTCTTGACTGACTTTGACCCTATTTAATGCATGTAAAACAAAAAAATTAAAATTCTAGATAGGGGTGCATACCACGGGTCTTGCGCTAACTGGCCGCTGGTGCACTCATACCCTCTCTGACATGTGCCTGGAAAGATGTCATTGTGCCATCTCGATCTGGACTTAGAGCTGAAAGTGCAAAAATTTCTAAAGGCTAAGTGTGCAAATGAATTGGAAGTGACCCCTCAAGGTCTATTTAAGCCTGCAAATTAGGGTTTTTTGACCTAATTTGACCATCCAACTAGGGTTTTGGTCCCCTAATCCCATTTTTTCCCAATTGAGGGCCATTTTGCATCATTTTTGGCATTTTAACTCATTTTTTTGCATTCCAGGGCATTTTTTGATCTATCGGGCACCTTGTCCTCTTTTTTGTGAGATCACCCAAAAATCCAAATTTCTGTCTGATCTCTCAAGGGGGCAATATACCAGCATAATCCTCTCACTAGGGCAGTAGTGGGGCATCTAAAAAAATTGATTTTTTTTTTTTAACTTTGATCACAACAGTTTATTCTTTGAACCAATGCAATAAGTGTCTTGCTTCAAAGAGGGGAAAAATGTAGACATGGAAAATTGACCTACACACCTGATCCTGATTTTACTAACATTTCATCCTAAATCACCATCTCAACTTGTCATCACTTTTCATCTCTTGATTAAATAAATAATTATTTATCTGATTAAGTCATTCCTCGATTGATTAAATTAATCAATTTAATTTAATTAATCCTAAGTCTTTGTTTAATTAAATAATTCACTTTCTTTAATTAAATCTCTAAATTTCTCTTATTAAATTGAATAAATTAAACCTTATTTAATTTAATCCAACACTACCCCCTTTGGTTAAATAAATCAAATCATTTATTTAATTAAACCTTTCCTCTCAATTTCTGATTTAAATCAATTCATAAATTTAAGTCAAAATTGTCACATATCCTAAATCCCTCATTAAATTAATTAACCTTTTAATTAATTTAATCCAAATCTCCAAATTCCTCTAGAAAATGCAACTTGCACAATAAATTGTTTATTTTGATTTATTAAATTACCTATTTTCCCTCAACATGGAATAAAGAGGGGAATATTCTTCCAAATTTGAAAATACCTCCAAGTGGATTTGTCCTTCCAACAAGACATTCATTCCTCTTACATGTCCTTGTGCATTGAGCCAAGTGGCATTTATTTCATTCTTTTTTCCCTCTTACATGTCATCTCACAAATTTGAAATTCCACCTAATATCATTTATTGTGCACAACCTTCACCCATTCACATCTTGACAAGTGGAACTTGGCCATTGGATGTTGAATGATCCCACATTTCTCAAATATTGCTCTTTCTTCCAATTTGAAATCTATAAATGAGAGAATCTTCGTCTCATTCATTATCCACAATTTGAATGCAAAGTTATTATCTTCACATTAGAGAAATTTTATACATTTTTTTGAACATTTGCCATCACCATAGCTAGGTTATTGTAGGTTTTCTCAAGGAATCACATTTCTTCACCATCAAGTGGATCAAATCATTAAATCTTACAAAGGAGTTGGGAAAGGGCCAATTTATACACATAATTGGCACCAATCCCCCCATGGGATCAAGTGTTTGCATCGTTTAAATTAGGATTTAACTTAGTTTCTTATTTTACTCTTCTTTTCATTTCCTATTTTGAGTATTGTAGATGGATTTCATGGGGAATCCTTGTTCTTACTTGCATTTCAATCTAATAATGTGCTTGTTTGCCATGTTTGTGTAGGTATAGGATTGGGGTTCACACTTTCATCCTGCCTATCCTTACCTTCCTTTAAATCGAGGTAAGTTAGGGAAACCATACTACTCTTGGCCTTTCGTGACCTAGGGCCTTGTAGTCGTTGGTACCCCTCTATTACACATACCTCTTTAATTTTGTTTTATGTTAATTTCAAAAGCAACCCACCTAACAAAGATATTGTTTACTCCAAACACCTATCTATTCATAACAACAATAAAAATTCTTGTGGCTAGCATCCATACACTTGCACACCTCGTTAGCACATCATGGCTTCATAAATTCACTCTAATTACCTTATCTAATAAAAGCATGCAACTAATTCATTTCTTTGATACAATCTTCCATATCTTATTCAAATATTTTCCATATCCCAAGATATTTACCGATAGAAAGAAAAAAATTATGTTCATTTTGTCAATACTCCTACTCACATGAAACGTTGGAACAATTGTCTTTATGATGAAAAACAAGTATCTCATACTACTTGTTATAATTATTAGCAAATTAAAACACCAAACAAAAATAAAAGTCTTAGAAAATAGAAAATGCAAACCAATTACAATAAGGCCTTCATCTTGATCAACATCTTAAAAGATAAGAAGATAAAAAAGTTATCAACATACAAAAGATCCTCAATATGGTAAGAACATCAAAGATAAGAAGATCATCAAAGATTGATTTTAAATATATCAATATCCACAAGGTTTCAACACTACTTTATTGAAGATTATCCTCACAAAAAAGGTCATCAATACTAAAATAAAAGGTTCAAGTTGATTACAATAGCAACCCAAATCTAGATGTCAAGAAAATCATCATATGCTCAATACTGATTCAACCATTTACTAAATTTCACAACAAAAAGTAATTCTCAATCTATAAATAGAAAAATTAACTTTCTATCAACAAAGATATCCATAAATGTATAATATGTATAATCCTTTACTGTTTTACAAATGCAACAAGAGTGCATCAAAGGGAAGTGCAATTACATCAATTAACTAAACAAGCCATACAATGACCAATACAATGATACATATCCATCTTCTGAATTACATAAGGAAAATCAAATATTCAATCAATCTTCAGCTGCCATAACCCAGTGGTCTTCCACAAGTTGAAGGTCAAGAGCATGGTTAGGGTGCTTTTTCCACCCAACCATGACACACAACACTTCCCTGGTATTCTTCCTAACTTGAAGAACATTCGGTCCTACATGAGGCACCTAGAAACCTATAACAATTGGGCAAGAGGGACACTCTCGATGCATTCCTGATGCCTTATATGCACTCTTATACTAGAATGATCATATTTCTTGCATAAAAGATTTGGCAGAGAAATATATAATATAAAAGACTAGGCATTCATTATCCATCTATTTCAATGGTATAGTATAGCTTTGGCCAAAGCATAAATACAAAATTTGGTTGATCTTGAAAAATAAGATCACCTTCTGTGTTAGCCCACATTCAATATCCTGTCTTGGAAGGTAAGCTTAAAGCTTATCACACACAACACATTCAACAAGAATAATCTATACCAATTTGCATAAAATAAGGACCAAACATGATATGATAGTGCATAACATGCACAAGTGTACATAGAATGAATGATTATCAAATAAGAATGCATGAACCCATGGTGCATAACTTGCACAGGGTATTCTTACATAATTTACTTGTAGTGCCTCACTCACACAAATATGGAATATTCCTAGCATGCAATGAGCTTTACTCATTCAATATTTTATACAATAAATATAGTAAGTGCATCTCTCGCACAAGTGCATTGCTCGCACAAAAGGTGAAATATGCATAAATGACAGTGGTATAGTTATAGTGATCATTACTCGATCCAATAAACATAATGAGTATCAAAAGTATATATCACACACAAATAACGAATGTAATAATTGCTCAAGTGCTTTATTCATACAAAGGAATCAATAACTTACTCTAGTTCATCACTCACACAAAGACAACAATAATATGAAGTGTGCATCACTGACATTAGTATAAGTATAGGGAACAGTTTTTATTAAAGTATATGTATAATTAAGACAACAAATTTCTATGAGAAGTGCATTATTCCACAAGTATCATTCTCATATATTACATATGCATAAGTAATTTCACTAATGACAATCAAGCACACATGATTCATCACATCAATCACTTCTGCCTTGTCTATTATACAAATCAAGATATTTATCTAATCAACTTCTATCATGAATCATCAATGAAGATTCTTAAGACATCTGAACCTTGCATTTTTGAAAGATTTCATGGATTCTACTAGATCCAAATCATTTAATAATAACACATTTCTCAACAATCAACTTTCCCAAAGCCTAGTACGGTTACAAACATTCTAGCCTTTAAAACATCCCTCTTAGGTTTCCTACCTTTGAGAAGGATCAACCTATAGTTATCCATCATTATCAACATTATTTACTTCACAGATGATTTTCCTTCTTCCTCTCATCAAAATTTTATCTTTTATCTTTTCCTTGTATCTTTCAACTCATTTATCCTTTACGTCATCAGAGAGATCTCTCTTCACAATATACTTCTCTTATTAATTCACTTTTATTACCATCATCATTCCTAGGTTGTCACCATATTTTATCATTTTTGGCTCACTTCAAATTCCACTATGTATGATCCATCTTGGCTTATCTCAAATAGTTTCCATCACTCTTACTAGAAATTAATTTGAAAGCATGACTAAGGTGAAGGGGTCTCACACCTCTAGAGTTCTTTGAATGATCGAACTACGTCTAAACTTCTAATCGATTCCAACTAACCATCTAAGAATCACCAATGCTTCAAAAGAATCTTGACCCATACTAGGACTCTCTATTTAATACAACAAGTTTACATACCATAATGCAACCTAAGCATAGAAGACTCAAGGACCGAGCGTTGAACTTGAGTGCTCTGATACCAAATGTAAGATCTGAGAATTTCACTTAAAAATTATAACCCATAATTTCCAAATAGTTTAATAGAATAAATTAATTATAAAATGGTGCAGAAAAAGAGAAATAATTATTTAAAATTCATCACTATATTCAAAACAAGGCCATGACTTCACTAGATTTAGCCATGTAGGCTTACACAAGAATACCATATCAACAATACATGGAATTCAAATACTGTAATGTAAATTAAGGAAACAACAAGATCATAAATACATCCACAAAAGAACCATAACACATAGATTTTCATGAGTGGAAAACCCTCATAGGGATGAAAAAACACTCATAAAAAATGCCCCACTAGCTTAATGAAATGCCTCACTGGTTACAAGATGCCTCACTAGAAATGATCAAGCTATCTCACTGACATGACCATTTACAACTTCATTACACAATTTAGAATAGTAAAGTAATCAACTACAGAGGATCACTCTGTTTCTTTACATAATAATTATCTAGAACTGAAATATTTAGGGTATAAACATGTTAGATAATAACCCCACTATTTTGCATACAGTTTACAAGATGTTCATTTTAGAATTCTGATTTACAACTTCAAAAGGACATGTCTTTGTAAGCACTAAGCTAGAAAAAATGACAAGTCATTTTTTATCTAATAATCAATAATAGATGTAATGCTGTCATTTGTACCTTTAAAACTGGTCACATAACTATCTATTCGAGTCAAATACCACAACTCATACATACTTTTCAGGTAAGGTAAAAAAATAAAGAAAAAATAATGACCTCCAAAGATTGAACTTAATAAATTATATATATTACACATCAACAAGGACACAAAAATGACATGAGTTGAAAATAGATGATAACAAGATACTATCATAGGTTACCAACATCTTACCTTCATCACACTCTAGACTATAGCTATGAAATTTATCAAATGGCTACATTAAGTAAAAGAAAAGAAAGAAAATAAACCATTGATCTCAAATGTGATATAATTCTCCCTTCTTACAAATAGATATTCAAGGGTGTTTAGGGTGACTACCTAATTTAACCTTCATCTCTAAGGAAAATGTAAGTATCCACTTCATATCGATATATATACCAACATATATCCATTTAATAATGCAATTTATATTTATAACTACTAATACTGTTGGATACCTTTATTATCTAATATTGTTGGTAACATTGACATAGATAAACTTTCAAGATTCAAATGACGAGCGAAACGTTATTAATAAGACATAAGGAGAAGTAGGTAATTATTATCCAAAGATAAAATAAGAGTTATATATTAGGTTAATGATTGTAATATTTAAAATAAAACTATATTTATGTCAGGAAAAAGTCCTAAATCATGATATATTTTGGATTTGCAAAGCGACACAAGGGATACAACTTATCATACCATTATATTCAATGAATAAAAAGAGCAGATAAAAGAATAGATAATGCATAGTTCTTACAACTTGCACAAAGTTCAATAATTCAAGAATTCTTTTGGAAAGCAATTACATTTCCAAAGTTCGCTATTTGATTCGATAGAAAGTAATTCACGAGAAGACAATTTTCCACATCAGGTCTAACATTTCACCATGAACTCATTTAAGTCATTCCTCTACACAACAATGGATAAAAGCAAATAAATGAACATTTACTCTCCTCTACTTGTTATAGAGTATTCAATATTTCCAATTTTAGTGATTTAGTCTAAAAATAACATGTTTGTGTAAACTTGAAGTAGTACTTCCAATTTAAAATGTATACATTTGATGAGTAAAATTACCCAATTCACATAATGCATATGTATATATATGTATATTCATATATATATATATATATATATATATATATATATATATTTACATTTACATATTTATCGAGATATTCAAATATAAAAATAAATTAAAAAAATTCTAATACAAAAATATATCACTTTAACCAGGACTTTTTATCATTCCAAATCAGATTTATTATCAATTCTCTTTGAAATTTAAGCTTACTCTCTTACTAATTTCATTTGTATTCATGTTATGTTTTTATATATATACATATTTATATCGATCTATAAGTATATATATATATTCATATGTGGATATACAAAAAATCACAATTAGAATTCAGAAATATTATTTTAGCCAACATTCATTTACATCTTACCAGAATGATATATATAATTAAATATGTATGTATATTTATATACTTATATATATGTGTGTGTATATATAGATATATATCTATACACATTTACACTTTCAGTAGATTACCTTTGTAACGAAATGGTTCATACATCAACAGTCGTAGAACTCACAACATGTTCTATTTAATACTCAAAAGAAAATTATACAAACACATAGACATAGACACACACACACACACACACACACACACACACACACACATTTATTCATATTCATATGTGTTTGTTAAAAGTGAATAACATAAATGAAGTTTCAAAAGGAAATCGAAAGCATGCAAAAATATGCTCAACAATCTCTTAATGCCTAACACCCCTATGTAGGGTGCGCTTCTTGTGGGGGCAACACCCTCTCCACAGGTCGTGGCTTGTGGAGGGGCAATTTCCTCCACAAGTAGCCACCCCCCCAAGGGGCGGCGTTGCCAAGGCGGGGGGGGGGGGGCGCTTAAAGCCTTCCCCAATACTTTATAATAAACTCTAAAACAAAACTAGCATTCCCCCCATAAATTTGATTTAGGAAATTTAAAACATGAGACATTCCCAGGGAATTAAACCAAAAAGATATCCTGTTCAACATTTATTATTATAGAATTATCCATTGTATACATATTTATATATATGTATGTATATATGTATGCATATATATATATATATATATATACAAAGTAAAAACAAATACATATGTACAACCATGGCATTTCAGAATAAATAACACTAATTGTATAAGATCAACTGATATAAAAATTGGGGCTCTCAATGAATAAGTTCTTCTATTTAATATAGATAAAATAAGTAAATACAGTCTTGTTCAATTGTATCACAAAATTTCCATATAGGACTTAAACTTCTAAGCATTAAACACA
The DNA here is from genome assembly GCA_007115665.2 of Sequoiadendron giganteum. NCBI lineage: Eukaryota > Viridiplantae > Streptophyta > Pinopsida > Cupressales > Cupressaceae > Sequoiadendron > Sequoiadendron giganteum. The sequence goes on along the minus strand of CM021101.1, from coordinate 1,059,656 downwards.
CAAATTCAATAGATAAAAACAATTGGGGGTTTTAAAAGAAGAAGTTCAATTCTTTCCTCAAACAAACATTCATCTACACATTCTAAAATTAAGAGCATTGGAGAAGAATTTGGGAACCTGGAAATTTCTTTCAATTGATTTCCCTCTTCTTATTTATTTTCCTCTTTTCTCCCTTCGTTCCTGTTTTGTTGTATTTTAAAGAAAACTACTTCCCATAACCTATTTTCAGTTATAATTTTGTAGAGAAAACAATAAAGATTATGAAAATCATTTTGTGTGTTTCCGTTAATGATTTTCCTCTTTTAAATATTTCTCCCCTATTCCAAATACCTAATCTTGAAATTAAAAATAATATTTCTTTTCATGCATAATATTTATCCACCAATACTAATAATAAAGAAATCCTATTTTTATTGCATACGAAATATTTATCCTCTAAAAATAATAAGGAAGTCTTTTTAATTTTTGTAATTTAAATATTTATTCTAAATAAATATTAACGAAATATCACTTATTTGAAAATAAAATAATTTTCCTAAATAACAAGGTATTTTCATTTAATTGCAATTAACTTAATTATTCTAAATAACAAGCATTATCAATTAATTGAAAAATGAATTCTCTAATTAAAATATAGTTAATTCATTTTGTTTCATTGCACTTTTATTTCACCACAAATTAATTTAATCAAACATTATAAAATACGAACCATAAAAATAGGGGTCGTGACAATATCACTTTCTCATAATTAGCATTTGTGTTAAAAATTCTCAATTTAATATCTCTGATCTCTATTCCACCGCACATAGCATATGATTTCTTCAACATGGGGCACCATTCTATTTTAGGATTTATCACCTTCATAGTATACTTGGCGGGTTTTTGAACGACTTCTCTAATCAATGCCAGTGGCACGTTGTATAGTTCACCTAACTATCTCAAAGACTGCCAATAAAACATTTACTTCCCTCCACATTTTTAAGCAAGGTGATCATTTGATAGTTTTCTCTAACTATGTGTCAACCACTTGATAGGTTTATATAACTTATAAAGTTACCGCCTGATGCAATATGTCTGCTAATCTTTCATTTCTCAATTCATTGTAAAGGCATGGATATTGCTCTCTTTGACCATGCTAAGCTAGCTCGACGCCTTCTATTTGACATTTTGGGTTTATACTATATTTTGAAAGCTCGTTCGATGGTCTTATTCAAGTGGCTTTGCTTGATTCTTCTAACCATTGCACCATCCTGGTTTGAAATCTCTAGAGAAGTTGGAGTATGCTTGGAAATGTAATCATCAACACTGTCAGAAATCTTAAGAATCTTCTACCATGACCACTTGTATTACTAGAAAATATTATGAAAGAGTCTTCAATCTCCAAATGGTCATGTTGCAATGACCATACTTTGGCATTAAATTAAAAATATGAAGCAGAGGGAACATATGGCACAATCCTCAAAGGCGATCATGTGTTTTCATATTTGAATCACCATAGATGTCATGTAATATGCTTCTATCAGTCTATTGTGCTTGATAAAAATTCCATTTTTTTAGATTCTCAATAACGTTTACTCATCAATAGCATTCACATAGTCATGACTTGTAGCGAAATACTTGGAAGTAAGGCAGATTTGTGTATTAAATATCCATGTAAAGCAACAGTCCTAATTCCTTCATATTTGATGATAGAAACCAACATTACCCTGCTACTTTGTTTGCTTCAAAAATAGAGTACCTCTATGTATGAGCAATACAAATCCATTTATGGTTACACAAAATTTTATTGCAAATGTCCCTTGATAATCAAATACAAAAGCTTGGTGATGACTTGTGCACGACATCTAGGATTCAAATGCAAAAGCAGAGTTTCCTCAAATACCGAGTCTTCATTCTTAAATGATTCATGAACACAAGGAAAATATGACAAGACAACCATTACAAGCTTGACTGATGCTTAGACAAAGGAAATTTTGAAAATTTCCAAGGGTTCAAAAATGAGGATAACAGATAGCATAACATGCCATTGGCCATTGGAATTTACAAGGTATGTGGTTATATGAAATGTTCATGTGTGAGAGACATAGAGATATTATATTTCATTTTAATTTTTGAGTAAAGGTTCATACTAATTTACCATTCTTATATTAGGTGGGTGACCTCCAAGGAGATCCATGAATGTGAAGTGCCAAAATGGAAGAAGAAAATTGCAAAAATTGTATGTGTATTTGAGAAGGAGCTCCCTGCAAGTTTCATGGACCTACAAGTCCATTTACTTATACACCTATTCGATGACATTGAATTGGTAGGTGTCATATCAACGAGGTGGATGTTTTTCTTTGAGAGGTATATGAGAACTCTAAAAAGATATGTCCGACAAAAGGCACATCCAGAGGGTTGCATGGCTGAAGGGTATGTATTGAATGAAGCATTTTTATTCTTGTGTGAATTCCTTGGTAAGGATTTTGAAGATGGTCCATGCTTTTGGGATGAGGAATGAGCATCAGATATTATTAATGGAGAAAACCACAATATAATGGTGTTCAAGTAGAAATTAGTAAGTAAATTCATGATCAGTGTGGTTGTTTTTCTTGCAATAATTAATTTACTTTGTAATTTATTTATCAAATTAACAACATGACATTTGGAGTATGAAATAAACATGTTGACATGTAATAGGTGTAGACGAAAGTGCTATACTTGACAAGTTCATTTTGTACCACATGGACTTTATGAACAAATGGATTTATTTGTATGATAAAAAGAGAGAAGTGTTAGAAGAAAGGAGATAGTTTAAGAGATCAAAACCAAGGAATAATCCACTTCCCACTGATCTACTTGGGGAATGGGTCAAATATTTCACACTAGAATGGGTTACTGAACAAATTCTAAATCAAATAGAAGATGCAGGTATAGATTCAAACATAACAGAAGATGAAATCAACATGTCTAGAGGATGTGAAAGAAAGGTAAAATTGGAATTTTACAAAATGTTGTTTCCTTGCAGTTTTGACACTATTAACTATTTAAATATTTGTCATTATATTTGTTTTCACTAAAATAAATGGTCTTTCACAGGCGAGGAAATATTCAGCAATGTGGGATATGGTCGATACTATTGTGTAGAAAGTGTAGATGTAAAGAGACGATCCTTCGATTGTAGCATCATGGTTGACTTCAAGCAATCCAGTCGATCAAGCTCAAAAGATACAAATATAATTGAAGGGAATCTACAATATGTTGGGAAAATACAAGAAATTATTGAGTTCCATTATCGCTCTTTTAAATGTTGTATTTTTAAGTGTAGATGGTATAAAGCATTTGAGAGGACATGGAGACATGATACCCATAGTGGATAGTTTTCTATAGATTCCTCATGCTTCCTACTGGAGGATAAGGAGCCTTATGTTCTACTAGTTCATTGTGAGTAGGTATTTTTTAACTCAAACAAGAAGCGGTATTGATCATTAATCTATTAATTCATAGTTTATTGTGAGTATATACATTTTTTTATTAATCAATAAAATTGTTATAACATATGTCTAATATATGTATGTCGTTCATGTGTAGGTATTTCTCTATGAAGATATTTTGGACCTGAAATGGATATTTTCCATACATTATGATCCAAGATTAAGGCATGTGTTTGACGATGGATTAGTGGATACTAAGAAAAATAATGACGACTAAGAAAATGAGAGAGGGATTATAGAAAATCGAAGAAATTGACATCCATGATGATGTTGAAGATGGTTATGTTCAGGCACAAGAAGACAACAATCTAGAGTTAGATGATGATATGGAAGACAACAATATGGATGGTATAGAAAATGTTGATCCAAATACACCTGGTAACAATATAGATGGTCTAGAGTCAAATTTCAATGATGATGAAGATGATCCAGGTCAAGATGAGGATGATAATAATATTAAATACTTGAAAGAACATATGAACATTAACAATGATACACTAGATGGCATTGTAGCAGACAATAATGTTAATGACCAAGACTTCAAAAATTTTCAGAATTATTTGCAATCCATGTTTAAAAAATGATGATTCTTATGGCCTAAACTTTGAAATGCTTCAGTAATATTATTTGCGTCGATACAAATTACCTATTGCAATATCCTTAAAAAAATTCAATCTTTGGTATGAATTGTTGGCATAAAAAATAAGGATTACTTGGATGCTTCTTCCATTCATTTTGTATCAACATATGTTCATGAAGACACAAAATTTAATAAAATATTAATGCACATAACTCAAAATTATTTAAATACGCAACTTTGTTAAATTTATTATTCTCAATAGGGAGAGATGGAGGGAGAAGTGAGACAAAGAGGAGAGAAGAGGAGGGAGGGACATAGATATATGAGGGTTGAGGATCCAATGTATAGGGTAGAGGGTTGAAAATTGAGGGTATAGGGCTGAGGACCTATAGGGTTGATGGTTTAGGGTATTGGGTTGAGGGTATAGGGTTGAGGGATTAGAGATGAGGTTACATATGGTAGAAGGTTTAAGGGTTGAGAGTAGAGGATTTAGAGTATAGGTTTGAGGGTATATGGTTAAAATATTAGGGTTGAGGGTCCAATGTTTAGGGTAGAGGGTATAGGGGTTGAGGGTTGAGGGTTTAAGGGTTGAGGGATTAAGGATTGAGGGTTGAGAATTGAGCATTGAGGGTTTAATGCATAGGGTAGAGGGTTTAAGGGTTGAGGGTAGAGGGTTGAGGGTATAGGTTTGAGGGTCAAATGTATATGGTAGAGGGTATAGGGGTTGAGGGATTAGGGTTTAAGGGTTCAGGGTTGAGGCTGGTAGAGGGTAGAGGGTTGAGGGAATAAGGGTTGAGGGTTGAGGGATTAGGGTAGGGAGTTTACTTGGGTTTAAGGATTTAAGGGTTGAGGGATTAGGGTAGAGAGTTTACTTTGGTTAAGGGTTGAGGGATTTGGGTTGAGGGTAGAGGGTATTGGGTAGAGGGTAGAGGATTTAAGTGTTTAGGGTTGAGTTCTTAAGGGTTTAAGGGTTGATTGTATAGGGTTGATGGATAAGGGTAGAGAGGGAGGGATGGATGGAGGGAGAGATGGAGGGAGGGATAGAGATATATGAGGGTTGAGGATCCAATGGATAGGGTAGAGGGTTGAGAATTGAGGGTATAGGATTGAGGACCTATAGGGTTGAGGGTTGAGGGTTTAAGGTTGAGGTTAGAGGATTGAGGGTATACTAGGGTTGAGGGTCCAATGTATAGGGTAGAGGGTATAGGGGTTGGGGGATTAGGGTTTAAGGGTAGAGGGTAGAGGGTAGAGGGTTGAGGTTTTAAGGGTTGAGGGATTAAGGGTTGAGGGTTGAGGATTGATGGATTAGGGTAGAGAGTTTACTTTGGTTTAAGGGCTAAGGGTTGAGGGTAGAGGGTAGAGGTCAATTTAAGGGTTTAGGGTTTAAGGGATGAGGGTTGAGGGTTTAGGGTTTAGGATTGAGTGTTTAAGATTTTAAGGGTTGATGGTTTAGGGTTGAGGGATTAGGGTCGTAGAGAGGGAGGGATGGATGGAGTGAGAGATGGAGGGAGAAGTGAGATAGAGAGAAGGAGAGAAGAGGAGGGAGGGACATAGATATATGAGGGTTGAGGATCCAATGTATAAGGTAGAGGGTTGAAAATTGAGGGTATAGGGTTGAGGACCTATAGGGTTGATGATTTAGGGTACTAGGTTGAGGGTATAGGGTTGAGGGTACATATGGTAGAAGGTTTAAGGGTTGAGGGTTAAGGGTTGAGGGGGTAAGTGCACCAATATGTGACACAATTTAGGTGCCAAAATGAAAAACGTCCAAAAAAAGGCCGAAATAAGCCATTTGGCGCACACCAAATGACTTAAAACTCTTTTGGCGTGCGCCAAATTTGGCACTCACCAAATGTAAAACTTAACATAAAAAAAAAAGGTTTGAAACCATCATTTATCTTCAACCTGTGGCTTGACTTGGAGGATTTGAGGTCTGCAACTCGCGCTCACCAAATCTCATCCATTGTTTGCATCCTTAGCTTGCAATTTTCCATGAGGATGCTACCAACACATCGGAGAGGTCGAAGATTGCAAAGAGGTATGCATTTTTATTCTATTTATTTTGAATTTGATTTAGAATGAAAATTTAAATAGGTTTTTATAATAAAACTTTATTCTAATTCTCAAAAAATGAATCTTCACCTTGAAACATTGAGAATTCACAATCACTCCCTCACAAAGAGCCTGTTATACAAGAACAACCTGAAATCCCTCCATCAATTCATAGGAATCCTCAAGGAACACAAGAAAATATTCAAAATCAAATTGAAAATAATAAAAGAGACATTCAACAATTAATTGGAAGATTAACCAAGCATGCCGAAACCCACCCTTATAGGAGAGGGATTGTTGAATCATTGAAGTCAATTGTAACTCATGTAGGAGAAATGAGCGAGCAAATGAAGTTTTGGTCAAATAAGAGGCATGAGATGAGACAATTTTATGCTAGTGGTTTGTCATATGCAGATGTCAAAATAAAATAAAATAGCAAAGCCAGTTTGTGTGCCCTATTTATAGACATGAGAACCAATGACCCTTTGTCTCATGCATGCAAGAGGTTCCCTATCCATTGGTGACACCATGAGTTAATTAAAAACAAATTTTGGGAGTGGTGGTGGATAGTATTTGACCAACCTCCATGCAATAACTATGAGGTGCCACAATAATTTTTGAGGAAAATCTATTGCAAGTTTATCCTCAATAAAATGCCAAACTATTTTGACATCTTAGACTTTCAGGGTAGAGGTGGGGGCTCCACACATGATAGACCTGTTGCACGATGTAATCCACAGTTGGCACCGAGAGCCTTGGCCAGACCCATGGTGGAGCATGTTGCTATTCCTTCCATTGTTAAGGACAGTGTAGAGGTGGATACGCTAAAGTCGATTGACTCACTCACCCAAACCATTTTACAGTGTGTGAGTCCTCTAGTAGAGCTTAGTGTGGAGGAGACGTGTAGGACCCAAGCTCCACCTCACCATTGTGGCACTTGTGGTGTTATTTGCACGTACGATTATCAGAGTTCTCGTGATGCAGCTACACAACCTACATTAGTTGTAGAGGTGATGGCTTTCACAAATGATATTCTGAACGATACATTCGACATTGACACTTAGGTAAAATTTAGCAAGTTATTTGAATGTAGTTTATTAAATTATATTTTGAAATTTAAGAATAAATAAATTAGTAGAATTTTGATATGATGAAATTTCAAGGTCGGACTGTTCATGAGGCATGCTCTATTCCTATAGACCCTTATACATTCTCGAAGATGAGCCCACAGGTATGCAACTAGTATTAAAGATATTATTATTGCATTTGAATAGTTGAATGTTATATTTGAATGTTTGTCTCATAACATGCTTTGGATTTAAAATAGTTTCCTGGTGCACCTTCTTCCTCCACACCTCGCAATTCATATCCTCAAAAAAATTACACTCAGGTAGCCTTTATTCATTAATGGTGTTGTAAAACTATGTTGGCTATTTTTCGTAATTTTGAGTATATAAAAATCTAAAAAATTGATGAGAAACACAAATATTGCATTTGTATTCCTTGATCGTGTCACATTATGTTCTCCTAATTCACTTTTTGTTCCTTTATTCCTTCCTAATCCCATACCATTAACATTTAATAGTTCACCCTATTTTCCATGATCCCCTCCTAGCCCATCCCACTAATATCTTCTAGTCCATGCTATGTGTCATTATGTCCTTCTACTCCCATCTTATTGTACCCATTATTATTTCACCCTAGATGTTCCATGATCCCCTATGTTCCACCCTATGTTCCTTTATATCATCCTATTTTATACCATATTTATCCACATTTCATCCTAGATAACTCTTCTCTATTATTGCTACACACAGGTCAAGTTCACACTTCGTGTACTATAGTCAAACCCTAGACACCTCCTAATTCACCCTATGTTGCATTATTCCCTAGTAATTGCATTCCAATTCCCTCTAATTTTCCACCCTATATTTTGTTATCCCATCCTAACCCATCCCATCAATCTATACTAGTTCATCCTATGTTCCATTAATCCCTTCTATTCCCATCCCATTACCCTCTCTTATTTCACCTTGTGAACCCCAATCCTACACCTGCAAAAACATGGCAAACAAGCACGTTATTAGATTGAAATGCAAGTAAGAACAAGGATTCCCCATGAAATTAGATTGAAACATTAATATAGGAAGAAAATGAAGAACAATACAAATGAAAGTAAATGAATCCTATTTTAATGAACAAACTATCAATCCCATGGGGAATTGGTGCCAATTATGTGTAGAAATTGGCCCTTTCCCAACTCCTTTGTAAGCTTTGATGATTTGATCCACTTTGATGGTGAAGAACAATGATGAACTCCTTGAGAACACCTACAATAACCTAGCTATGGTGATGGAAAATTCTCAAGAAATGATATGAAATTTCTCTAATGTGAAGATGATAACTTTGCATTCAAACTGTGGATGATGAATGAGAGGAAGAGTCTCTCATTTATAGATTTAAAATTGGAAGAAAGAGAAAGATTTGAGAAATGTGGGATCATTCAACATCCAATGGTCAAGTGCCACTTGTCAAGATGTGAATGGTTGAAGGTTGAGCACATTTTGATGAAAGTGCCAATAAATGATATTAGGTCGAATTTGAAAGTAGTGAAATGACTTGTTGGAGAGTGAAGAAAATGGAGTTATGGCCACTTGGCTCAAGGAAAAAGGACTTGTAAGGTGAAATAAATGCCTTGTTGGAAGGACAGTCCACTTGGATTTGAATTCAAATTTGAGGGAATATTCTCCTTTTATGCCATGTCGAGAGAAAATAGAGATTTAATAAATGAATTAAATCTATTTTCATGTTCAAGTGGTAAAAGATAGAGGATGGGACATGATTTAAGATTAAACTAATCAAATATTAATTAATGTAATGAGAAATTAGAAGATGCGATAATTTAGACTTAAATTAATGCATTGATTTAAATCAAATTGAGAGGAAGGGTTTAGTTAAATAAATGTTTTGATTTATTTAACTAAAGGGGATAATGTTAGATTAAATTAAATAAATTTTAATTCATTCAATTTAATAAGAAGACTTTAGAGATTTGACTTAAATAAAATGAATTATTTAAATGAATAGAGATATAAGGTTAATTAAATTAAATTGATTAATTTAATCAACAGGGGATAATGACTTAATTAGATAAATAATAATCTATTTAATTAATGGATGAAGAGTGATGATAAGCTGAGAGTATGATTTAGGATGAAACGATGTTAGTAATCAGGATCAAGTGTGTCGGTCAATTTTCCATGTCTACACACCTTATATTTCATTATCCCCTCTTGGTCTTTATATCAACATGATACCTGAGATATTGTTTCATTTGTAGTTGTTGACATCAGATAGCCCTAGTGATGTTGGTGGCACGATGGACCATGGAGTTGTTGCAGCAATAGCCAGTTCTGATCCATTGAGAGAGGTATACAATAGATTAGTCGATTTGACATTATATTTGATATTTTATGGTCTATTATAGAAAATTTTCACGATACTTTTATGTAGTTTAGTTTATATCTTGATGGTTCCTACAGGTGGTTCACTCCAGATCGTAGACATGGTGATGTTGTAAATGTGCATGATGAATATATGTATGCAGTAAGTGATTATATATTTTGTTATATATCATTCCACAATTCAATTTCTATGTATTAACATCTTTAATTTTTATTGTATCAGTTGAAGGTCTAGAGTGAAGAGAGGAGGACTAGTGAGCATGTTCAAAAGACAAGAGAAGCAACAGTCACTCCATCCAACTAAATTTCGAAGGCACCACGGGATCTATTTCCTTCCCCTAGAGGGAAATGACTATGTATTAGGGTTGTTTGTTGTATGCCTATGTGGTAGTTTGGAACATATGTTTTGTACTATCAATATATACATGACATTTTATGTCCATATGGCTCCTTTGTACTAAGCCTATATGGTTTTTTTGATATATTGTATATACTTTTATCAATATATATCATTGTATAGCCTTTCGGCTTTTTGATTAAAGAAAATCTTATTTTTCTACTACCATTCTTGAAAGATGTTATCATGTGTATCGTGTAAATTGTATGCTTGAATGTTGTAGGCATGTAATTTGTTTACATCTAATGCTTCACTAATTACTGTTGAATGCTCAATAAGCCCCATCTAAAGCGTATTGTGTAAATAAGCTCCATTCGTGGTGGTTTATATCCTTTGGAATGCTTCAATTACTTGTGCCTCACTTATTCACATGTATGCTTCACTTATTCACATGTATACTTCACCTATATTGTGTGTATTCACATGTATGCTTCATGCTTCCAATGCATAGCAGAAAAAATATTTTGGGGAAAATTTGACAAACCAAAAGTATAAGAGTTTTTGAAAAAATAAGGAAAAATTCTAGAACAAGAGATAAAAACTTTTTTAAAATAAAATTGGAAGGTATTTCCATAGCATATAGAGATATAGAGAGAAAATAAAATAAATATTTTAACTAATTTATTGTAAAAAATGGATTATTGTAGTTTATATTCATATCATTGATTACATTGCATTGCACATCTTTCAAATTCAAAGCATTACTTCACTTTGCATAACTAATAACTAGATGTTGATAGATGAAAAAAATTCAATTACAATATAGTTTGTATAAAGTCAACCTAAGCAGTTATGCAATTTCTTCACATTGCATAACTAATAACTAGGAGCAACTGCCAATTGCATTTTCTTATCATGGCATTCTATGAGACCAAATTTCTTTGAGGTATTTTTTCAAATAGTTCATTGCCTTGTTTATGTTACCACATTTTTCATAAATGTCTACCAAAGCATCTTGTCAAATAGTTCGCTGCCTTGTTGCTATGAGTAAAAGCCTAAAATAAGTGATTTCAAACAAGCTATGGATGCTTCAAAAAAATATATCAAAAGCATAATAGTAAGCAATACCATAGACAAGGCAGTGAACTGTTTGAAAAAATGCATCAAATAAATGTGGTGATGGAATACCATGACAAGCCATAGACAAGGTAGTGAACTAATTCAAAAGATGCCTCAAATAAATGTGGTCTCATGGTGACAAAATACCATGACAATAAAATTGGATTTGATTGTCATGGAATTCCATCACCATGAGACCTCATTTTTTTGAGGCATTTTTTCAAAGAGTTCACTGCATTTTCTATGCTACCACATTTTTCATACATGTCTATCAAAGAATTATATCAAACAGTTAATTTCCTTGCTGCTATGGATAAAACCCTAAAACATTGATGCAGTAGGAGACATCCTACAATCTCATTAAACACAATTACAATCATTAATCACAATCCTCAAGTCACAAATCCTCACAACTGTTTACTCTCACCAAATCAAGCTACTCCCTTGTAGCACTCCAAACCCACCAAATTGGGTTGTTTTCTCAATATCTTATTTTTCAAACCAATAACAGTCCTATTTTAGGGACCCATTATTGAGTTTAACAACATACCAAACAATCACCTAAGGTTCCTTTGTAACATATAGCTCAAATCAGTCTTTTCACGCCTTTTAGGGCTCAAATTAGCCCACTTTCATAAAAAGACCACCTTTAAAACTTGTCCAAAACTCTTGAAACCCTGGGGAAGCAATTCATATCTATCAAAACTTCAAATCCCACCATTAGATTGCAGTGATTCAATCATTTACTACCCAAATCATAAAACCATGATTTAGTGCCTACAAACTAGGGGTTTATTGAAAATGGCACTTCCCAGACAACCCAAAACCTTTCAATTTCTCAAACAAGTCAAAAAAAACCTCCTCATGCTTAATTCCTCATAAAACTATGCTACCCAACTCAAAAACTTAGTTTCACTCTTTAAAACCTCCCGTTTGGAAAGGAAAACTCAAAATTTACTCATAGGGCTTCACACCCAATTCACCTCTAGACCTCCCCTGCTCTAATTCATCATCCTCAGACCTTTTTAATGTTAGTGAAGACCCATTACTCAAGTTACAAAGTCCCTACAAAAAGAGGAATGAGTCAAAAAGCCATATTATTGACTCAAAACCTTCACTTCTACAAGTTTAGGCCAATTTGGTTAAATTGATGATAAAATGCACAAAAATTAAAATAAAACCTTCAAAATGGATTCAAAGGATTGTTAAAAATATATATAATTCCATATACGACAATTTGGAATTGAAAAAGTAATGCACAGCCCGTACAAGTCAGTTTTATATGGAAAAATATAGAAATTTGGAAAAATCGGTGATGTTTCTATTAATATTTCACTTGAAAACTTCAAGAATATCTCTTACATAGATGCCTTTCCACATATTTATGATTTTCCCTCTAAAATAACTCCTCAAATTCCTCAAATGGCCTATTGAAAAGCATTGACCGTTGGACTTCTCTTATGTTCAAAAATTGCAAGTTTAAAATATTATTTTTTTGCATAATTTCACAACTTTTCCCATTTTTTGATTTTTGAGATACCAAACCTCCTAACCACCTAAAATGAATCAATATTGACAACCTACATCACAAAATGGTCTTATACACCTTATTTTAACATAAAATTCAAAACTTCTAGAGTCTAGACCTTATGAACTTAATTTGACAATTTAGCACCAATGGTGCTCCTGCACTAAACATGTGTTTTCGAACAAGATATGGATGCTTGGAAGAAATATAAAAAAGCATAATAGAAAGAAATAGCATAGACAAGACAATGAACTTCTTGAAAAGAATTCTTCAAATAAATGTGGTCTCATGGTGATGGAATGCCATGACAAGCAAATTGCTATGGATTGTCATGACATTCCATCACCATGAGACTATGTTTCTTTGAGGCATTTTTTCAAACAATTCACTGCCTTTTCTATGCTACCACATTTTTTGTACATGTTTACCAAATAATTTTATCAAATAGTTCATTGCCTTGCTGCTATGGCTAAAAGCCTAAAATAGGTGCTTCCAAACAAGCTAGATGGATGCTAGGAAAAAATCTATCAAAGCATAATAATAAGCAATAACATAGACAAGGCATTGAACTATTCAAAAAAATGCCTCAAAGAAATGTGGTATCAATGTGATTGTCATGGAATTCCATCACCATGGGACCACATTTCTTTGAGGCTTTTATTTCAAATAGTTCACTTCCTTGTCTATGCTACGAAATTTTTCATACATGTCTACCAAAGCATTTTATCAATCAATTCACTCCCTTGTTGCTAAGGCTAAAATTATAAAACAAGTGCTTTCGAACAAGCTATGGATGCTGGGAAAAAATCTATCAAAGTGTAATAGTAAGCAATAGCATGATGAAGAGGAGGGAGGAATTTAATCAACTAAAGAAAATCCAACTGATACACCAAACCTTTGTTCCTCCAAACCCTATCAAGGGTGATTCTCCTCAAACTTCACTATTTATCTTGTAGGTTTGCAGATCCAACTTATTCACCTTTTATTGCAAAGCTTACTACCAATAAAAAATCTAGTCACCTTTTCAGACACCCTTTTAAGCCTTCAAAAATGTATCACAAAAACACACCAAGTCACTTTCGACCAACACCAACAAAACAAGGCTACCACGTTGTCCTAATTGGCCAATTAGGACAAAATTTCAAACCAACTGTACTCCAAACTATCTGCCCATCCCAAATAACTATAGATAGTCATTTACCAGACCACAAAAATTCCTAATCCAAAAACTTTAACCTGATAACCGCTCCTTTAAGCCCACTTTTACAAAACCCTTATTTTTTGCAAGTTTAGGGTGGGTTTATTGAAAATCCTATTCTGAAACCTCATAACACCTTTCCAATGCATCAAAAATTCTTAAAATAACCTGCATATGCTTAAAAGTCCCTCACAAACTACTACCCCAAAGGATTTCAACCATTCTCACTCTTAAACCACTGAATTTCACCAAAAATCATCAAATTGCCAACTAGCGCATCACACCAAAACACTCAACTCGCCTCCCCTGCTCCAAAAACCATGCACATATGTTCCCTGCCCCTAATTATTCTATTCCATTGAGTTACAATATGATACAATGGGTGGAATGGCTAAAAAGTCATGTTTATACACTCAACTACTTGCATTTGACAACTTTTTCCCTAAGCGAGAAATCACCACCACGAGAAAAGGCCTCCGAGATAGCGAAAAATAAGAGAGGTTATTGTAAAGAGGCCCAAAATGATCTCATAGCCTTAGATGAGAAGTTTCTAAGAATCATGGTGTCTAAATATGAGCATGTTGAAGTTCATAGCCATTTTGCACTTTGGACTCTTACGGGATTATGCTGGTTGAACGTAGCTTGGAGTGATTCCACGTGTTTTAGTGGGAAAGAGGACCATTCCTAGCATAAAAATACCCACCCGAATGCGTTGGGACAATCCGTTTGGTCACATGAGTTGCAGAACGAAAGTTGCACCACTTTGCAACTTTCAACTACTTGCATTTGACAAGTTTTCCCCCAAGCGAGAAAAATCACCACCACGGGAAAATTCCTCCAAGATAGTGAAAAATGAGAGAGGTTATTTTAGAGGGGCCCAATGCAATATCGTAGGATGAAACATGAAGTTTCTAAGCATCACGGTGTCTGAATACGAGTATGTTGAAGTTTTTATCCATTTTTCACTTTGGACCCTTAAGGGATCGATCCGGTTGAATGTAGCTCGAAGCGATTCTGCATGTTTGGGTGTGAAAGAGAACCATTCCTAGCATAAATGTACCCACATGGATGTGTCAGGACAGTCTGTTTGGTCACACGAGCTGCAAAATGAAAGTTGCACTTTACAGTTTTCAATTACTTTCATTTGACAACTTTTTTCCAAGGTGAAAATTCGCCACCACAGGAAAATTCCCCCGAGATAGAAAAAACTGAGAGAGCTTATTATAGAGGGGCCTAACATGATCTCGTAGGATTATACAAGAAGTTTCTAAGCATCACGGTGTCTAAATGCGAGCATGCTGAAGTTTGAATCCATTTTGCACTTTGGACCCTTAAGGGATCGATCCGGTTAAACGTAGCTCAGATTGATTCTGTGTGTTTGGGTGAGAAAGAGGACCATGCCTAGCATAAATGTACCCACTCGGATGTATCAAGACAGTCTTTTTGGTCAGAGAAGTTGTAGAATGAAAGTTGCACCACTTTGCAACTTTTAACTACTTCCATTTGACAACTTTTTCCCCAAGCGAAAAATTGCCACCACGGAAAAAAGCCTTTGAGATAGAAAAAACCGAGAGAGGTTAATGTAGAGGGGCCCAACATGATCCCATAGGATTAGATGAGAAGTTTCTAAGAATCAAGTTTTCTGAATACGAGGTTACTGAAGTTCGCAACCATTTTGCACTTTGGACCCTTAAGGGATTCTACTGGTTGAATGTAGCTCAGAGCGATTCTGCATGTTTGGGTACAAAAGAGGACCATGCCTAGCTTAAATGTACCCACCCGAATGCATCAGGAAAGTTCATTTAGTCACATGAGCTGTAGAACGAAAGTTGCACCACTTTGCAACTTTCAACTACTTGCATTTGATAACTTTTTCCCCAAGTGAAAATTTGCCACCACAGGAAAATGCCTCCAAGATAGCAAAAACTGAGAGAGGTTATTGTAGAGGGGCCCAATGTGATGTTGTAGGATTAGACAAGAAGTTTCTAAGCATCACGATCTCCAAGTAATAACATGCTGAAGTTTTTCGCTATTTTACACTTTGGACCCTTAAGTGATCGATCCTATTGAACGTAGCTTGGAGCGATTCCGCATATTTGGGTGTGAAAGAGGACCATTCCTAGTGTAAACGTACCCACCCAGACACGTCGAGACAGTCCGTTTGGTCACACGAGCTGCAAAATGAAAGTTGCACCACTTTGCAACTTTAACTACTTGCATTTGACAACTTTTTTCCCAAGTGAAAATTCGCCACCACAGGAAAATGCCTCTGAGATGGAAAAAACTGAGAGAGGTTATTGTAGAGGGGCCCAACACAATCTCATAGGATTAGATGAGAAATTTCTAAGCATCACGGTATCAGAGTAATAACATGCTGAAGTTTGCAACCATTTTGCACTTTGGACCCTTAAGGGATCGATCCGGTTGAACGTAGCTCATAGCGATTTTGTGGGTTTGGGTGTGAAAGAGGACTATTCCTAGTGTAAATGTAACCACCCAAATGCATCAGTATAGTCTTCTTGGTCACACAAGATGCAGAATGAAAGTTGCACTACTTTGCAACTTTCAACTACTTGCATTTGACAAATTTTCCCCAAGTGAAAATTTGCCACCATGGGAAAATGCCTCCAAGATAGTGAAAACTGAGAGAGGTTATTATAGAGGGGCCCAACATGATCTCATAGGATTAGATGATATTTTTCTAAGCATCATTGTATCCAAGTAATAGAATGCTAAAGTTTGCAGCCATGTTGCACTTTGGACCCTTAAGGGATTGATCTGTTTGAACGTAGCTCAGAGTGATTCCGCGTGTTTGGGTGTGAAATAAGACCATGCCTAGTGTAAATGTACCCACATGGATGCATTAGGATAGTCTATTTGGTCACATGAGCTGCAGAACGAAAGTTGCACCACTTTGCAACTTTCAACTACTTGCATTTGACAACTTTTTCTCCAAGCGAGAAATCACCACCACAGGAAAAGACCTCCAAGATAGAAAAAACCAAGAGAGGTTATTGTAGAGGGGCCCAATTCAATCTCATAGGATTAGATGAGAAGTTTATAAGCATCACGGTATATGAGTAATAACATGCTAAAGTTTGCAGCCATTTTGCACTCTGGACCCTTAAGGGATCAGTTTGGTTGAACGTAGTTCAGAGCGATTCCACATGTTTGAGTGCGAAAGAGGACCATGCCTAGCATAAATGTACCCACCCGAATGCATTAGGACAGTCCATTTGGTCAGACGAGTTGCAGAACAAAAGTTGCACCACTTTGCAACTTTCAACTATTTGCATTTGATAACTTTTTCCCCAAGTGAAAATTCACCACCACAAAAAAATGCCTCTGAGATAGCAAAAACCAAAAGAGGTTATTGTATAGGGGCCAAAAAAAATCTCATAGGATTAGATGATAAGTGTCTAAACATCATGGTATCTGAGTAATAGCATGCTGAAGTTTGTAGCCATTTTGCACTTTGGACCCTTAAGTGATTGATCCGGTTGAACATAGCTCGTTGCGATTCTGCATGTTTGGGTGCAAAAGAGGAGCATGCCTAGTATAAATGTACCCACCCAAATGCATTGGTACAATTCCTTTGGTCACACAAGCTGTAGAACAAAATTTGCACCACTTTGCAACTTTCAATTACTTGCATTTGACAACTTTTTCCCCAAGTGAAAATTCACCACCACAGGAAAATGCCTCTGACATAGAAAAAAATGAGAGGTTATTGTAGAGGAGCCCAAATAAATCTCATAGGATCAAACAAGAAGTTTCTAAGCATCACGGTATTCGAGTAATAGTATGTTGAAGTTTGCAACCATTTTGCACTTTGGAACTTTAAGGGATCGATCCGGTTGAATGTAACTCAAAGCGATTCCATGTGTTTGGGTGCAAAAAGATGACCATGCTTAGTGTAAATATACCTATTTAGACACGTTGGAACAATCTGTTTGGTCACACAAGCTGCAAAATGAAAGTCGCACCACTTTGCAACTTTGCATTGGTTGCATTTGACATTTTTTACATCAAGTGAAAACTGGACACCACGGGAAAACCATTTCGAGATAACAAAAGCCGAGAGAGGCTATTGTAGAGGCCCAACATGATCTTGTAGGTTCATATAGAGATTTTGTACACACCACAGTTTACGCGTAATACCCTGTCAAATATTGCTTCCCATTTGCACTTTGGACCCTTAAAGGATCGAGTCATTTGAATGTAGCTTAGAGCGATTGTGCTCTCTTTTCAATGGAATTAGGTGGGCAGTAGAATTAACTCCGTTTTAGTTTTGGTTTGGTTGGATTTCGAGTGATTTTGTGCAGTTTAGAAGCCAATTACTAAGGGTCGGTCTGTATACCCTATTTTAAGGGTTCTGAGTGCATTAAAAAGTCATATTAAGCCTGCGACCCATTGTATACTTTTGTAACTCAATGGAAAGGCTTAGTTAGGGTTATAAAACATGTGTGCAAAGTTTTTTGTTCAAGGGAGGTGAATAGAGGGTTTTTAGGTGATGCCCTAGATGTCAAATGGTGCATTTTTTATTGGAAAATGGTGGTTTAGGGCTAGGATTTGAAAAAATCTTTGGGAACAGCAATATCTCTTGAACTTTTAAACTTGTGCAGACCTTTTTGAAGGTGTTTAAGGCTTTTTTTGGCTATGGGAAGGTTTGGAGTATGGGTTTTCAATAAACCCTTGCCTAATCAAGTTTTGGGTGAAAGGAAAAGTTTAAAACACATTCTCTTTATAAATCTGGCTTGATTGAGGCCTTAGACAACATTGTTTTCAAGTTTTTAGCAAGTTTCTCCAAAGGATTCTTAGGTGGAATTGAGGTATGTTAGAGATGACCTAGGTTGCATCAATTTCTATGAGGCATACGCTGCCCCTACCTTGTCAACCCTATGGAATTGGCAAGCCAGTGAGATCACTAGCTTGCCAATTCGGTAGGATCGACAAGATAGGGGCAATAAAATATGTCTTTCTACAATTATATTAGACATTATTTCATTCTTACTCATAAATCCACATGATTTTCCTTGAAGACAACTTTAAATGTAAACCATGAAGAATTACAACTAATTTTAAATGTAATATATTACACATTTAATTGAAACATATATTAAGGAATATACACATTTGCATGTATTAATTTCTCATAAATTTTGTATATCAAAAAATACACTAATTCAATTACAAATATTACAATAGTGATGGAAGAACATCTTGAAAATCTTCCCATTTGTCAATACTTATAGTAATACATGTAGGGAAATAATGCTCCCATTTGCAGCCCAGATCATGAAATATATTGTACAAGAAGAAACAAAAGGAGTTGTTGCCTAGTTTCTTTTCTCCAATCCACCTCAACTGGCCTAGTTATTCGCATTCCAAAATGTTTCAAAATATGTACATCCCCTACTCCCTATGAAACACATGGGTAGTAGCCTCTCCGTGGTTGTGTACTCTCATAGGAATTTGGTCCACAAAAACCCTGCAAAAGCCTATCAATCTTAGACATGGACTCACATAAAAATCATTAAAAGAAAAATAACTAAATAATGTTAGTCATACACCTGACGAGACCTACTATCAACTTCATGCATGTTAGATAAGGAGATCTATTGAAGGTCCTACAATGGTGATGTGGCCCTTCGCTACTCTCTCATCTCTAGATGATCATACATATAAATTTCAAATATATTACTAACATAACTAACCTAAAAAATGTAGCATATAAGAATCCAAAAAATATATGAAATGGAAAAGAAAAAGAAGATTGACAACTAGAAAATGCACTAGCAACCAATGTTTCTCATACCACATAACACTTGCACCACCAACTGATGTTGTTCTTTTCTTAAACTTTGACAAAATTCAGTATTACCTACAATCACAATCACAAAAGGATCAATGATAGTTGTAAATGCATATGACATCAAACACTAATCCCTAGAGTGAAATTTTGTGCAGGGGAGGTCGAGTGTTCTATTGGGCATGACGCCCTAGAGTGAAAATTTGTGTTTTCGAAGTGAAATAGTGAGGTTTAGAGATAGTAAAGTGTGTAGAAAGGTTGTGCAACATTATTTATTGATGAATTAAGATTGGGAAAATTTATTTAGACTTGTTTGAGGTATTGGCAAGTTTTGGTGAGGGTTGGATGTGTGATTTTCAATAAGCCTACATTATTTGGCTTAAAAGGAGGGTTTTGTGATTCGATGCTTGGGTGAATGATTTTTTGAGGGTAAATGGTGGATTATTTTCTTTGAAAACATGTAGAAGGATTCCCAATTGAATTTTGAGTGAAAGGTAAAGCTTAAAGTAGAGTCCCTTTGAAAAAGTGACCTAATTTGGGTGAAATTGAGTGGTTTGAGTGGGAAAATGATAGGGAACTTGGGGGAAGCAAAGATATTCTATCCTTTTGAGTTTTTGCATATCTTTTATGAAGTTTTTGAGGTATTGGTTGGGTTAGCAAACCCCTGGAAGATTGTTTTTCAATAAACCCCCATGTAAAGAGCAAGAAATGAGGGTATCATGGTAGGGTGGTTTGGGAAATGCGTCTCTGCAAATTAATTGTGGAATTTGTGGTTTTTTTCACTATTGAGTGCTTCCCAATAAAAATTTGGGTGAAAAGGAATTTTTAAGGTATAGGTCCTTTGGAAAAGTGACCTATTTGGGGGTCTAAAATGGTGAAAAATCCTGATTGCAAGGTGTTGGTCCAAAAGAGTGATATGCCCATTTGAGATATGTTTGGAATGAGAATAATGGGTATTTGAAACCCTAAATTGTTTGTGTTTTTTTTAAGAGGTTCGATAGTTATGCCATGGTTTTGGTGTTTGGACACGTATAAGGAAACTAAGTTGAAATAGTGAAGTGTTGATGAAAAAGAGTTGTTAGGGAAAAATGTTGGTTTGAGTTGGATGAACTTGTGTTTTTAATTGGTTAACCTCCCTATTATTGATCAGAATAAAAACTTAAAGGTTCTCAATAGAGAGCAACATATAACCATCATTTTGCATATCTACATTAATACAATTTTGCAAACCCTTATACAATCAAACTTAAACACTTGAAAGAAAGAAATGATCAATAACATGACTTTATAAATTCAATGTGGATACTTAAAAATAAATCCAAGGAACCATCGAGGTCTGCTCTACTCTTTATTGTGTCAAGTATTGCCTCATGGTCAGACACACACACTTTCCACAAGTTCTTGTTCGCAAGTCTGCCCTTATATTTGATCAAATGAATGTTGGTGGTGACGAAAAGGTTTGAGTAGTGAAGAATCTTCCAATGCATGTCGAAGTCCTCAAACAACCAAACTACAACATTCTTAACTGGGTACCTTTGAAGCCATGTTCCAGTAACAACCACCAAACCTGTAGGATATTCTATGTTTTCTCCATCTATAACTGGGGCCTCCAATTTCTTTTTGGCCTTGATACAATGACATAGGTAATAATCTGTACCCTCTTCATTGTCTTCATCTACAATCACCACATAAACTTTCCCTACATTGATATGTTCATGTTGTTAGATGTATTTATTGAGCATCATAATAAAACCTGTAAGTAAGATATATTTACCCATTCTATTGACTCACAATCATTCCATGCTTGAAGTGTACATGGAAAACAAAATCATGCCATCTTCCACGTATGGATAGTCCATGTACCTATATTGGAGCTTCTAAAAGAGTGTAGCTCGCTCGATCCTGTTAGTGTACAAAAATCCTCATATTTTGCAATGTTATTATCATCTACTAAATGAAAAAATCTATGAACTAAAGAATTACCTTGACTACCTGGACCCATTGCACCATTGGAAAATTGATCTTGCATTTGTCAACTTTACACTATTTGTGTACTTTAACTCTTCTTGTGCTAGGGCTATTTTGATACATGCACCTGCTCCATCATGCTCCCCCTTTCCATTCCCGGCCTTGGAGAAGTTCCACATATGTTGAACACCACTGATCCTATGCATCCTCCTCAACTAGTAAAATATTCTTGCATTCTTGAATTGTGATGTACAATTATCTGACCATATGATGTGCTGACTAAATGATATGCCCCTACTAGCTAGATCAACATAGAACATATGAAAGCAACCTTGCACAAACTCTGTAGAATGTGTACGATCATCACTGATGTAAAAGTGATACTCCCTCAATACTTTCCTATTTTCTTATGTACTATCATTTGCATGAATGAATGCTATATGCACAAATATAGCAACCTACGTGGAGTTATAGTACTATGATTGCACCTCATTATGTGGTTGTATTGTGTAGTTCTCAGTGAAGTCGACAACTGAAATGATATGCCGAAGTGGAAATATGTCCTTGCATAACTTGAATAGTGAGTGCAACCATTGTGCTCTATGTGTATGCCTTGCATACTCATAGACCACCTGATCACGGAAAATTCACATTAACTAATACACTGGAATCTTATCATTGATCAATTCACACTTCTTTTCTTCTTTCCCATCTTTTAGACTGTATGCCACTGTCTTATATTTGCCAAATTCCACAATTTTGTCTCCAATTATGTGTGTACTAGCCATATTTTGGAAAATTGGAAAATGTTGCATGCCACCACAATGATCACATGTGCCATCCAAACATGATTTCTTGTAAAAAAATTGACTATCCTCTCTTTCACATAAAATGGAAGAAAAAAATTTCCTTAACGATTTAGGTGGGGGCATTATGTTACATTCCTGTAACACATTGTCACTATGCATATCTACACATATACGTCAATAAACATCATAATGGTTAGAAAACTCAATATGAACCCTACAACAACAAGTAGTGCATGTGAGTTTTATTTTGACATAAAAAGGCTTTAGCATTTCAAAATACCTATGACATATTTAAATTTCAGGAAACTTCTATACAAAATTAGAAAAAAATTGGGTTTGAGTGGTATCCAAATAATGCATTGGATGTGGCTCATGGATTTTACTACCAATTCTCCTTCTTATAACATCTCTTTCTTTAGGAGAGGTCCTTGTTTTATCCCTCCAATAATTCACTATTAAAGATCTCAAGCCTTGAGCAATTCTTGTATCTTTCCGTGGAACTCTACCCGAGAATGCCCATAACTCATTGCTATTTGGATCCTCCACTCTTTCACACCTTCCTTTGGCTCTCATTAGAGATGATCTAATAATTTTCAAAGACTTAATTTCCTTTGTAAGGTTCACCTTGTTCCTTGTTTGATTGCTTAACAGTGTTTTTTTGATCACACGTCGTGTGACACAAACATCCTTCATGCGTGAGGCAGAACCCATGCTCTCGTATGCACTCATCAAGTTCTTTACAATGGAATTTTCACTTGAGTCATTTGAAACTCTTAGCCCAAGAGCCTTCATGGTGGGCCTAAATTTTAGTTGCCTCATCATTTCAACAAATAGTTGGCATCTTCCACCCTCACTTAGCTTCGCAAAAAATAAACTCCATATCCTCTGTGCATATCTTTGACATGTACGTTTTGGAATCTTATTAGGCAGCCATTTCAAATCATTGGAATCAATATCAATAAAAAATGTAGGTTTTCTATGCAAAAATCTAGGAGTTCTCAAAAGTAAATTTGTGTCAAAATTGGGAAGGTCAACAACATCGGGGATAGATCCTGTACCTTCAATTGAAGGTGCAATTGATGACATACCTTGAGATTGACATGTAAACGGTGTTGTACCTCCAACTTGAGATGTCATTTATGGAGTGCCTTCAAATAGGGATGTATTTGCTGATGTACTTTCAAAATGCAATGTTGTTGATGGTGTGTCTTCAATTGGAGATGTGATTTCTAATGTACTTGGAAAACCACATGTTGTTGCCGATGTGTCTTCAACTGGAGATGTGTGATGAGCTTCACCTATGGTTGATGATGTGCCCCCAAATTTGATATCCATTCCTGTCCTTCCACAAAATTTCCTCATTTGTGCTCTTTGTTTTTCCAATTTGACATTTCTCTTAGATTGCATAGGAATTTTTGGTTGTATGGGCTGGAATTCCTTTTCTTCACGAGCTACATTTTTTGATTCTCTTCTCCTTGCATTTTTAACTACACATTCTTCCAGTATTAGAGGCTTCAATCATTTCCTCGACATGATGTTGAATGCTACATGTTCACAAACACACATAGAACCACAAACACACATAGAAAAAAAGTAAGTAATGCATTTTATGAAAATATTGATATCGCTGATTACATTGCATTAAATATGAAACACGCCAAAACATTTTATGAAAGAAGGCAACGAGCTGTTTGGAATTATCAAACATGTCTGTGGTAGAAAACATTTTTCATATGATGGAGTTATATGTTTGTAGGGTTAGATATTAGAGTAGGGATTTTGAGTGTGTTTGAAGAGTTAGAAAAGTAGCTAGAGGTTGATGTAGTACATGTAGGTATCCACATTGAACTTGTTCAAAGATTTAGAGGAAGGCTCTTAATAGACTTACACACACTCTTTCAAAGTTTCATCAAAGGAAATAGGCTTCTAAAGACTCCAATCCACACTAAGGTATAAGGGAATTTCATGAGCCTATTAAGGCATATAACAAGATTAAAATAATAAACCAAACACAACTTGATCACTTAACTTACCAAGAAACACCATTTTGTATCACTCACTCCTTAACCACTTACAAACTAGTAATCCTTCCTCATAGGATAATCACTCATATCTAATGAACCAAGTAACTTATGAAGACTATAATAGAATTTTCAGATACCAATTTCCATTGCCTAAGACATATCTCAAAACTACTATAAACTCTTTTGGAAAAAATACCTCAAACTAGCCCTGTTCCACTCAAGCAACTAGGCCAATAAGGCCACTCTTACAAAGAGACACTCCTTTAAACACCTTCAAAGCTCTTGATCTCCATGGAAAATATTTTTTTAGGTTGTCAAACCTTAGATTCCACTTGTTTTAGGGACTAGAACATTCAATAGGGTACCAACCTTCAAACCCTCACTCTAAGTTATTTCAAACTAGGTTTCCCCTAGGCGTTTATTGAAACCTGGACTTCCTCAACACTCCACGCCTAACCAATAATTCGGAAAATTTAAAAATATCTTGCACATTCTCTAAAAACTTACTCCCAACCTTTAGCACTCTTATTTCCTCAAACCATTACTTGAAACCTCAATTTTTGGTCAAGAAACATAAGAAATCAACTAGGAAAACAACTCACAAAAGAATTCCATCAACTCTTCAACTCTTGAATCCTTATTGAAAATATAAAAAAACATGTCGGCCTTCATTTCACTAAGTTCTATAGGTATCTACTAAAGGAAAAGTTCATACATGTATTCCTTAGTGTTCAAAACCCCAAAACAAGGTTTCATACGCGTTAGCACCAAAATGATCATAAAACTCACAAACCTTCATGAAATTCAATCAAAAAAACTAAAAATAAAATATAATACATTCATTTAACGTTTTCCATATATTTTAGACCATGAACCACTTGTACGGGGCCGTATGGTACTCTGAAACATAGATTTACTAGTCAAAACTCAGAATTTTAGACTAAAAACAGGTAATACTTCTTGATCTTCTTCATTTTTCCATACTCTCACCTCTTCCTCAAGGTTCTCCTCACATTTATGGACTCATAACAACATAAAATAATTCCTAGAACTGACATTCTATTTACCTAACCTTGCATGCACCTAACTCTGTAACTTTTGCATCTTTTAGCAACTTTTATGACCACATTTTGCCAAATTGCAAGTTTTGACACACTTGGAATACCTTAGCTCCAAATGCGTTATAAAATGGTCTAACTGACCTTATTGAACATAAAATAATCAAAATTAACTAAAATACTATCATTTCACCATGGTCACTTAAGATGACCTTTTTGACAAAATTGAGCTTACAAGGTGCTCCTACACCAGTGGCCTGGAATGTTGATTTTCAATAAACCCTCCTTGTTTCAAGAATAGAAAGGCCTAAAGCAAGGGTTTAGTGTTTAGATGCATTAGAGAGGGTTCCAGTGGCTAAGATATGAACAATTTTCTTTGTTGTGAATTCTACAAGGAAGTGAATGTGAATTGGTCAGTTGAGCATTGAATTGAGGTTTTTAAGATTGAAGATTGTTTGAAACTGATCTAATTGTGAATGTTGAAGGTGTTTTCTCCCTGCTTTGCATCACAAACCTAGGGTAGAAGTTGTTGCCACCTAAATGAAAACTAGAGAATCTTGTGTTTATTGTTCTCAAAACCACATTGTGATTGTCAATGAAGCCATGAAGAAGATGAATTCAAAGAAGGGTTTGTGATGCTATATCTTATAATTATTCACTATTTCTTTGGTAATGAGGTAACTTAGAAAGACAATAAGCATTCTCAATTAGACAAAATTTTCCCTTTTTTAATTTATTAGAAAGGTAAATGGTATGAATGAATGGAAACTTGCATTAACAACTGGTCAACTCACTTGAATTTATCTAAGCACATGTGATGAAGGTGAATTTTTTATGGAACAAAAAAATTAATGGAAACTTGTATTAACATTGATGAAAGCTATTAGGTTTTCCAAATTAGTTGAAAATAAAAGTTTTCCCACAATCATCACTAATAATGAATTTCAATCTCTTATGTCATGTTTTCCATTTTATATCTTGAAGCTCGTAAAATTTAAACTTTTACATGCAGACATCCATCTTATTTAATGTTGAATTCTATGTGTAACAATGAAGATTAATAAAATCATCAAATGAATGGTCTAAATTTTTTGAAAACAAAACAAAAAAACTCAATATAAACATCTAACTAAAATGAAATAGAGTGAATTCCACTAGCCATGTTGGAAATGCCCTACTATAAGCAATGCAAATAGAATTCATAAGTAAATGTCATGTTTTTCATTTTTTGTTCTTCAAACTCATAAAAATTAAACTTTTTTATGCAAATACCATCTAATTCAATGTTAAATTCTATGTCCAATTGTTATTATTAATAAAATCATTAAAGAAATTTAGTTTATATTGTCAAAAACAAACAAATATACCAAATATAAACATTTCAATATTACCAAAATGAATATATTACCTGAGATAATGTAAACGATGTAGAAAATTCAAATTGTCTTCTTCTACGTTGTCTACCATGTAGATTGGTGGTAAAAAGGTGATGGATCAATTATAGATTGGTACAACATGAAGTCAACTGCATAAAAAAAGTCATTTCTAAATCGGATAAAGTGTTGAACCAAAACAATACAGAAGCATGTGGGCCTAAATCATGGGGTCAACCCCTATTTTACAATTTCAAGGTAAAACACATTTGGTGCTCACCAAATTTGGAGAGCACCAAATTTGGTACATGCCAAATTTGGTGAGTGCCAAATGTGTTGTTTTGAAAGGGAGATATTCCATAGAGACAAAGGGAGTGACACTTAAGATAGAGAGAGAGGTGATAGGAGTGAGAGAGATAAGTCTAGGTAGTGTGGTAGTGACTCAGACCTGAGAGTGATAGAGAATTGAGAGGGATAGAGAGTTATCCAGTTATAGTTGGGGAAAATACTTTACAACGGGAGAGGGGCTGGGAGGGATGAGACCTGAGAGATACAAAAAGACCAAAGGGGGGGAGAGAGAGAGAGAGGGAGTGTGGGAGAGGGGGTTGGAGTGAAATATATTTGTCTAGGTAGGGTGGGAGGTAAGTGAGACCTGACAAAGAGGGACTATGAGAGAGGGAATTGGAGTGACATAGATTAGTCTAGGTAGCATGGGAGGGAGTGAGACCTGAGAGAGAGGGAGTGGGACCCTTAAATCGTAGACCCTATACCATTAACCCTTAAACCCTTAGTCCCTCAACCCTTAAACCCTAAACCCTTAAACTATAATCCGTCAACCCCTATACCCTCTTAATCCCTCAACCCTCAACCCTCAACCCTCAACCCTTAAACCCTAATCCCTCAACCCCCGAGACCCTCTTAATCCCTCAACTCTCAACTCTCAACCCTCAACCCTTAAACCCCAATCCCTCAACCACTATACCCTCTTAATACCTCAACCCTCAACCCTTAAACCCTAATCCCTCAACCCCTATACTGTCTTAATCCCTTAACCCTCAACCCTCAACCCTCAAATCCTAATCCCTCAACCCCTATACGCTCTTAATCACTCAACCCTTAACCCTCAACCCTTAAATCCTAATCCCTCAACTCCTATAGCCTCTTAAACCCTCAAACCTCAACCCTTAAACCTAATCCCTCAACCCCTATACCCTCTTAATCCCTCAACCCTCAACCCTCAACCCTTAACCCTAATCCAACCCTATACCTTCTTAATCCTCAACCCTCAACCTCCCCTTAAACCCTAATCCTCAACCCCTCCCTCTTAATCCCTCAACCCTCAACCCTTAAACCCTAATCCCTCAACCCTATAAACCTCTTAATCCTCAACCCCTATACCCTCTTAATCCCTCAACCCTCAACCCTTAAACCCTAATCCCTCAACCCTTAAACCCTAATCTCTCAACCCCTATACCCTCTTAATCCCTCAACCCTCAACCCTTAAACCCTAATCCCTAAAACCCTATACCCTCTTAATCCCTCAACCCTCAACACCCCCCCTCTCTCTCAACCCTACACCATCTACCCTTAAACTATAAATCGTAATCCCTAATCCCTAAACCCTCTACCCTTAACCCTTAATCCATAAACCCTAATCCCTAAACCTTCTACCCTCTACCCTCAAACCTTAAACCCTAAACCCTCAACCCTCTACCCTTAACCAGGTTAAACCCTAAACCCTTAAACCCTCTACCCTTAAACTATAAACCCTAAACCCCTAAACCCTCTACCCTCTATCATCTACCCTCAACACCCCCCTCTCTATCACAACGTTACAACATCTACCCTTAAACCATAAATCATAATCCCTAAACCCTAAAACCTCTACCCATAAACCTTAATCCCTAAACCCTAAACACTCTACCCTCTACCCTCAAACCTTAAACCCTAAACCCTAAACCCTCAACCCTCTACCCTTAACTAGGTTAAACCTTAAACCCTTAAACCCTCTACCCTTAAACTATAAACCCTAAACCCTAAACCCTAAACCCTAAACCCTAAACCCTAAACCCTCTACCCTCTACCCTCAACCCTCAACCCTAGACCCTTAACCAGGTTAAAACCTAAACCCTTAAACCCTTAAAATATCTACCCTCTACCCTTAAACCCTTTTAAACCCAACTAAACTCTCTACGCTAATCCCTCAACCCTTAATCCCTCAACCCTTAAACCCTCAACCCTCAACCCTCAACCCTTAAACTGTAAACCCTAAACCCTAAACCATGTACCTTATACCCTTAACCCTTAAACCCTCTACCATCTACCCTAAACCCTTAAACCCTCTACCCTTAAATCTTAAACCCTATACCCTTAACCCTTAAACCCTAAACCCTAAACCCTAAAACCTAAACCCTCTACCCTCAACACCCCCTCTCTCTCAACCCTACACCATCTACCCTTAAACCGTAAATCATAATCCCTAAACCCTAAACCCTCTACCGTTAACCCTTAATCCATAAACCCTAAACCCTAAAACCTAAACCTTCTACCCTCTACCCTCTACCCTCTACCCTCAACCCTTAAACCCTAAACCCTCAACCATCAAGCCTCTACCCTTAAGTAGGTTAAACCCTCTACCTTTAAACTATAAACCCTAAACCCGTATACCCTCTACCCTCTACCCTTAACCCTTAACCCTCTACCCTCTACCCTCAACACCCCCTCTCTCTCTCAACCCTACACCATCTACCCTTAAACTGTAAATCGCAATCCGTAAACCCTAAACCTTCTACCCTTAATCCGTAAAAATTAAACCCTAAACCCTGAACCCTCTACCCTCTACCCTCAACCCTCAACCCTTAAACCCTAAACCATAAACCCTCAATCCTCTATCCTTAACTAGGTTAAACCCTAAACCCTTAAACCCTCTACCCTTAAACCATAAATCATAATTCCTAAACCCTAAACCCTCTACCCTTAACCCTTAATCTGTACACCCTAAACCCTAAACCCTCTACCCTCTCCCCTCTACTCTCAACCCTCAACTCTCTACCCTTATACCCTCTACCCTTAAACTATAAACCCTAAACCATCTACCCTTTAATCATAAATCATAATCCCTAATCCCTAAACCCTCTACCCTTAACCCTTAATCCATAAACCCTAAACCCTAAACCCTCTACCCTCGACCCCCAATCCTTAAACCCTAAACCCTAAACCCTCAACCCTCTAACCTTAACCAAGTTAAATTGTAAACCCTTAAACCCTCTACCCTTAAATCATAAATCATAATCCATAAACCCCAAACCCTCTACCCTTAACCCTTAATCCCTAAACCCTAAACCCTCTACTTGAGAGAGAGAGAGGGAGAGGTGGTGGGAGGGACATACTTGAGAGAGAGGGATAGGGAGAGGGATAGGGAGAGGGAGAGAGATAGAGGGAGTGAGAGAGGGAGGGAGTGGAAGAGAGATAGAGGGAGTGACTATGAGAGGGAGAGGGGGTAGGAGGGGGAGACTTGACAAAGAGAGAGAGGGAGATGGGGTAGGATAGAGATACTTGTGAGAGAGAAAGAGGGAGAGGGGGTGGGAAAGACAAATTTGAGAGAGAGGGAGTGGGAGAGAGATAGAGGGAGAGACATAAAGAGAGAGGGGTAGGAGGGAGAGACTTGAGAGAGAGAGAGAGGGGGTGGGAGGAGAAACCTAAGAGAGAGGAGAGAAAGACACCTGAAAGAAGACAAAGTGGGAGAGAGGGGGTGGGAAGGA
Source organism: Sequoiadendron giganteum (assembly GCA_007115665.2). NCBI lineage: Eukaryota > Viridiplantae > Streptophyta > Pinopsida > Cupressales > Cupressaceae > Sequoiadendron > Sequoiadendron giganteum. Next base: position 1,029,100 of record CM021101.1, on the reverse strand, counting down.
GAGATCTAAGAGAGAGGAGACAAAGGGAGTGGGAGATAGAGGGATTGGAGAGATACAGGGAGAGAGACTTGAGAGATGGAGAGGGGTGGAGGGAGAGGGAGTACTTGGGGGAGAGGAGGACTCAGGATAGAGGGATTGGAGAGAGATGGAGGAGAGTGAGAGAGAGAGAGAGGGGGTGGGAGGAGATACCTGAGAGAGAGAGAGGAGAGAGAGTAGAGGGAGATGAGAGAGAGAGAGATGGCAGATAGATAGTGGGAGAGAGATAGAGAGAAATGAGAGGGAGAGGGGGTAGGAGGGAGAGACTTGAGAGAGAGAGGGAGGGAGAGGGGGAGGAGAGAGGAGAGAGGGGAGAGGAGAGAGAGAGGAGAGATAGTGGGTGTGAGAGAGAGAGGGACTTGAGAGAGAGGGAGAGGTGGTGGAGGGAGATACTGAGATGGAGAGGTAGAGGGAGAGAGATAGAGGGAGTGAAAGATGGAGGGAGTGGAAGAGAGAAAGAGGGAGTGAATTTGAGAGGGAGAGGGCGTAGGAGGGGAGACTTGACAAAGAGAGAGAGGGAGAGGGGGTAGGATGGAGATAATTGAGAGAGAGAGGGAGAGGGGTGGGAGGGAGAGACCTGAGATAGAGGGGGAGAGACAGAGTGGGAAAGAGTGGGAGAGAGAGAGAGGGAGTGGGAGAGAGAGGGAGTGAGAGAGAGAGAGAGGGGGCATGGAGATACCTGAGAGAGAGTGAGAGAGAGGGAGAGATATAGAGTGAGAGAGATAGGGAATGGGAGAGAGATAGAGGGAGTGAGTGATAAACCTAAGAGAGGTAGAGGGGGTAGGAGGGAGAGACTTGAGAGAGAGAGACATCGACCTAAGAGAGGGATATGGAGTGAGAGAGACAAAAAGACCAAAGGGGGAGAGAGAGAGGGAGAGTGAGAAAGGGGGTTGGAGTGAGTTAGATTTATTTAGGTACCTATGTGGGAGGGAAAGAGACTTGAGAGAGGGGATTTGATTGAGAGAGAGTAGTATAGGTCACGTGGGAGGGAGTGAGACCTAAGAAAGAGAGAATTTAGAGGGATAAAGAGTTATCCAATTAGGGTAATGAGTTAGAGAGTGTATGAAAGGTAAAACCTCAACTATCCATCTACGATCATAAAATGTGCGCTCTCAGCATTATCAAAGTTGTCGACCAAAAGGACGAGAAATTCGGGTTTTGTTCAAAGCAGGTAATTTGGTCAGCGCCAAATTTAGCGCTTGCAAAATGACACATCACATTTGGCGCTCGCCAAATGACCTATTTTGGACGTGTTAATTGACAAGATTTTCCAAATTTTCTCATATTTTCGTCTATGCTCCCCATCTCATTTGCATGTATTTCAATGAAAGTATATTAAAAAAACCGTGATAGCGTTAACCTCTCTCTTAGCTATCTAAATATATAATTATTTTTTCATTTTGATTTAGTTAAGGTTTTGATCCATGAATCCTTTTGTAAATGCCTCCGTTTTTGGTCAAAAACCAACATGTGCTAGTTTTAGGATATATCTTTACTCGTTCATCGAAACGTGAAACAAATTGCATTTTTTAAAACTAGACTCCATTCTACACATGATGAAAAAAAATAATCAATTTTCGATTAGTTTTCAAAAAAATTAGGGAGGAGCACGCTCAAATTTCAGCTTTTCAGGATGTGTCCACTTTGAAAATTCATAAAATATTATATATTCATTAAAAAAATAATCCAAAAGAACGAGGATAAACTACATGGTGTTAGCTAATTTCTCACTGTTGGGATTTTTGAATTTTTTTTAAAAAGTTAATCAAAAAGGGGGGAGCCCTTCGGAGCTATGCTATTTTTTTTGATAAAAACAGGACCTGTTTGGGCCCCCCCTTTTTTGAGACCCTTAATCTTCATTAATTTCAAAAAAAAAGTAGCTTAGAAACTATAATTAGAGCACTTCAACTTTTTTTCTTGCTGCATCTTGAAATTTTGAGTGTAACTATCTTCATTTACTCATGCAAATCCAATTTTGCTGATTTCAGAAAAAAAAAGTGGCATCTTAAGAGCCAGAATTGTGTCACAGATTGGTGCACTTACTCGGTAGAGGGTTTAGAGTATAGGTTTTAGGGTATATGGTTAAAGGATTAGGGTTGAGGGTCCAACTTATAGGGTAGAGGGTAGGGCTTGAGGGTTTAGGGTTTAAGGGTTGAGGGTTGAGAGATTAAGGGTTGAGGGTTGAGGGTTGAGGGTTGAGGGTTTAATGTATAGGGTAGAGGGTTTAAGGGTTGAGGGTAGTGGGTAGAGGGTTGATGGTATAGGGTTGAGGGATTAGGGTTGAGGGTCCAATGTATATGGTAGAGGGTATAGGGGTTGATATATTAGGGTTTAAGGGTTGAGGGTTGAGGGTTGAGGGTTGAGGGATTAGGATAGAGATTTTACTTGGGTTTAAGGGTTGAGGGATTAGGGTTGATGGATTCAGGTTGAGGGTATATGGTATTGGGTTGATGGTTGAGGGTAGAGGGTTTAAGGTTTGAGGGTTGAGGTTTTAGGGTTTAGGGTTGAGTGTTTAAGGATTTAAGGGTTGAGGCTATAGGGTTGAGGGATTAGGGTTGAGGGTTTAAGGTTGAAGAATTAGGGTAGAGAGTTTACTTGGGTTTAAGGGTTGAGGGTAGATGGTATTGGGTTGAGGGTAGAGGGTAGAGGGTAGAGGGTTTAAGGGTTTAGGGTTTGAGGGTTGAGGGTTTAAGGTTGAGTGTTTAAGTGTTTAAGGGTTGATTTTATAGGGTAGAGAGGGAGGGATGGATGGAGGGAGAGATGGAGGGAGAAGTGAGATAGAGAGAAGGAGTGAAGACGAGGGAGGGATAGAGATATATGAGGGTTGAGGATCCAATGTATAGGGTAGAGGGTTGAGAATTGAGGATATAGGGTTGAGGACCTATAGGGTTGATGGTTTAGGGTATTGGGTTGAGGGTATAGGGTTGAGGGATTAGGGTAGAGGGTAGAAGGTTTAAGGGTTTAGGGTTTAACAGTTTAGGGTATATGATTGAAGGATTAGGGTAGAGGGTCCAATGTTTAGGGTAGAGGGTATAGGGGTTGAGGGTTTAGGGTTTAAGGGTTGAGGGTTGAGGGATTAAGGGTTGAGGGTTGAGAATTTAGGGTTGAGGGTTTAATGTAGATGGTTTAAGGGTTTAAGGTTTAAGGGTTGAGGGTTGAGGGTAGAGGATTGAGGGTATACTAGGGTTAAGGATTTAGGGTTGAGAGTCCAATGTATAGGGTAGAGGGTATAGGGGTTGAGGAATTAGGGTTTAAGGGTTGAGGGTAGAGGGTAGAGGGTTTAAGGGTTGAGGTTTTAAGGGTTGAGGGATTAAGGGTTGAGGGTTGAGGGATTAGGGTAGAGAGTTTACTTGGGTTTAAGGGTTGAGGGTAGAGGGTAGAGGGTAGAGGCCAGTTTAAGGGTTGAGGGTTGAGGGTTGAAGGGTTTAAGGTTTGATGGTTTAGGGTTGAGGGATTAGGTCCATAGAGAGGGAGGGATGGATAGAGAAAGAGATGGAGGTAGAAGTGATATATAGAGAAGGAGAGAAGAGGAGGGGGGGGATATAGATATATGAGGGTTGAGGATGAAATGTATAGGGTAGAGGGTTGAGAATTGAGGGTATATAGTTGAGGACCTATAGGGTTGATGGTTTAGGGTATTGGGTTGAGGGTATTGGGTTGAGGGTATAGGGTCGAGGGATTAGGGTTGAGGGTAGAAGGTTTAAGGATTTAGGGTTTAAGGGTTTAGGGTTTGTGTTTAAGGGTCGAGGATAGAATGTTTAGGTATTGGTTGAGGGTATATGGTTGAAGGATTAGGGTTGAGGGTCCAATGTGTAGGGTAGAGGGTATAAGGGTTGAGGGTTTAGGGTTTAAGGTTGAGGGTTTAGGATTGAGGGATTAGGTTGAGGGTTGAGGGATATTTTAATGCAAGTGAAATGTAGGCAAGAAATTGAAGTCCAATGAATATTGGGGAAGGATTTTTGTCCTAACAACCCTAATCCCTTAACCCTTAATCCCCGCAAGATCAGAACAATTAGGCGCTAAATTAGGTGCTAAAGTAGGCTCTAAAGTAGGTGTATAATTAGGCGTTAAATTAGGTGCTAATTCTGGCACTACACTCGGAGCTAAACTCGATGAAAACTTAGCACTAAATTTGGTGCTAAACTTGGTGTTGAACCTGGTGTTAAATGTGGAGCTAAATTCGATGCTAAGTTACATCGAATTTAGTGCCTGCTTGTTCTGATCAGTGCAATAAACACCAAAAATAGTGCCATCTCGATAAATAGCGTCAAATTTTTCAAAAAATTGGAAAAAAATACATTAAAACAATGGGAAAAAGCAAAAAAGGGAGCAAAAAAGGGAGCTAATCACAAGGATTTGTTGTAGTGTATAGATGGATTGCCAATTATAAATGACTAGAATGATAACTTATGATTGAAAATGATATGTAATTCATAAATTATTAAATTTCAAGAAATCAAGAAATAAATCTTTAACATTTTATTGTTCATAACTTAACCATTCCAAAGTGATTATACATTCAAATTCTAAGTTTAAACATAGAAAAACATGCACATAAGGAAGAAATTATATTGTATATGGATTTTTATATGAAAGTGCAGAATAATTATGGAAACATATACAAATATGGCATATATGCCAACTCATTTTATTTTTTTACAAAATGTGGCATATGTTATCCCAAGATATATATAATATACATGCCAAATATCTATGTATCAAATCCTAATTGTCTTATTGATCGTAAATTTATGGCGGATCATCAAAATCTAGCCTCTTCTTGCCACTTGATGGATGCAAAGTAGATTGCACAATAACAATTTAAACCATAAATTAGATTAATTAGCTCAATGGTAAATAAGTTAGACTAATAAATATAAACTTATCTACTATAATTAAGAAATTTTAAATTAACATCTAAATAAATATACTAAACTATAATTTCTCTAGACTATCAATTAAAGTAAAATTCAATTCTTGATTACTTCACCTCTTTTTTTCTTTCTCAACAAACATTCAGCAAATGGGTGTACCTTAAGATGATCATGAGTCTTAGCATATTGTAATGGTTGAGGAGCCACATAGCTGGATTATGGAATAGACTATAACAGGTAAAATAAAATTGATATAAATTAATACATAATTATTGACAAAGAAGGAAATGCGTACAATAAAAAGAGGTTAGATGTGTAAATTAGAAATCTAGATTACTAAACATAAAATTATATCTTCTACAAAAATTACATATACCATCAATGAGGCCTCTTCCATGGTTATTGAGAAGGTCTCACCATGGATGAATGATGCAGGAGCATCCAAGTGCACGGGAAATCCTGCACACAATTTTTTTTTGAGTTATTTTAGTTTCTTTCTTTTGATTTTGGACTTGCACGCATGATTTATTTTTAAATTATTTTCTCCTCATGCTTCTTCAATATTAAATTATTTTGTAAGTGCTGAAATCTTCTTGGTGCAACTATTTGAGGTAATGGAGGTGCTAGAATGAGATAATGGATGTTAATTTAGGAAAATATTTGAAAATTGTCATGAAAGAGCATTAAAGAGGCCAATTGCATGAATTACCATGCCCATAATGGAAGAGGTAGAGTTTTGAATGCAAATATTTAAGGAGAATATTGTCTGGGTCGTGACTGTGAGACCCAATTTGAATAAAAATGGCATAACTTTCTCATACATTAACAAAATTGAAAAATTTAAAATTATGGAGATGCACAAAATCCATGTTGGTGTTTTAAAAGATTCATGATAATCAAGAGAAGTGATGAGCATAAGTGATGGGTTTGTGGAGTTGTAGCTGATTATTGAAACTTTCCTGTAGGTGTTTTGCATTCTAGATTTAAATCTTGCTTGTAGTTGATTGTAGTTGCAGATGGGGCTTCCAATATGGAATCATTAACATGTAATAAATTTATAATTATTTACTAGTTACATACCACAATGGTAGATGTAGTGGAGTAATAAGCAGGTGTAGGGCCGATGTATCTAGTATCAACACTGTGACCTTGAAATTTAATTAAAATCGTAAAACTAAATTAGTTAATCTTGCATTTCAAAATTGAAATTTAATAAATTAAATTCAATGAACATGCTAACATTTATTTGAGTATCGATGCCATAAGCCTCATTCAAAATGTTAGTTTCCCTCACCATCTCCATAGCTGTAGACATATCCTATGTAGAAACTTCCTAAGTGTCGGTGGGGTCATACGAACAAGTCGCCCCACAAACTTGACATGAATGGGATCAAAGCCTACCACTCGAAGACTTCACTGGATGGAGCTATAGTATAGGACTAGCATGATGGATGACACTCTAGGTCAAAGAGGTGATAACTTGTAAAGTGTCTACCTTGGCACTCTCCTTCATGATGGAAGGGATAAAAATGTGCTCATGATCCGGCCTAGCGAGAGCTTGTCTCACTTGCTGCCTAGGATCCTATCGTGCATCGGGTCTATCTTAAGCCGACCCCCCACCTCTCCTCTGGAAGTCCCTCATATCAAAATAATTTAGGATTTTGTTCAGGATGAACTCATAGTATAGTTTCCTCAGGAAATATTGTGGGAATTCACAATTGTTGCATGGTGGGTAATCAAAAACCATGTACAATCTATCCCAAAAAAAGTTACTAATCCCTTGGTGGTGGCACCAATCGATAGGAAAACTCTTCGCATTGAGGTCAAGATTTTGATTTGTGTGTGGGTTGGTGAATAATGAGCACAAATCTAATTTTGTAATTTTTTGATCTTTTACATCTTTATATGATAATTTATCTTGGTAAAAATTTCTAGCCACCTGCCTCCTATCTTGCCAACCACTTATTGTTTTGTTGATTGCATCTACATGTTTTAAAATTTCTGTAAGTGAATTTGCAAATGTTCTTCTCTCCATGGTTGAACATGTTGGATCGTTCAACCTCATGATTATCTCCTCAATTTATTTTTTATTGTTTTCAATTACCCCATTAAATTTTGTTGAGTGCCAGGAGGATGTTGAGGGATTGGTGGAGGAGATTGTTGTTGTGGTTGTTGAACTTGAGGATTTTGTTCATGTTGTTGTTGCTTTGGTTGTTGAGGATTTTGAAGAGGGTTTTTAGGATCATTATCATTTACTACAAATTCAAAAAATGAATATAAAAAACAACCTAAAACTAACAAATTCACAACAAAAAACAAACAATCCTTACCTATTCGACCTCCCCGTCAATGTGGTGACATCCTGGCATTGAAATAGCAACAAATTGATGAAAAAAATGCAAGATTTTATCCTCCCAGAATATCAATGCATAAGAGAAGGGTTTTGTTGCCATGGGCAACAGAAAAAATAGTCAACATAAAAATGAAATCGATTTTCTTTTTATTCATTTTAATAACTCATAACACAAGCACGTTATTCCACACTCGCGTTATAATGTGTGTGTTATTCCACACCCGCGTTATAACATTAGCACGTTATTCCACACTCACATTATAATGTGAGCGTGGAATATGTTCGATGTGGCCGAACCTTAGGCTCAACACACCAAGCCATAATGTGAGCACATTATAACGCACTCACATTATAGCCTATCATAAATTTTTTTAAATTTTGGCCATAATTTGGTCCCCCATCTTTTTGCACCTACCCTTGATGTTAGGGTGTCTAAGTTGTATGTTGACTTGACTATTTGCAATTACAGATTTCTAGTGAAATTGAATGATACAAGATGCAATGCAACCTATATATACTTTTCACTAATGCAATGTTTATAATCCCTAAATGAAAATTAACTAATGTAAGATCTAATGCGAAGTTAATGTAAGCTAGATGTAGGACTACAATGTTCTCCAAATCAGAAATAAAGGGCCCAAAGGTCAAATTCACCAAAATGAGCCGTAGGAAATAGGGTTCCACCTTTTGGGAGATAGAATTAGGGGACCTATTTCACTCTTAGTTTATTAGGAAACCCTAGAGATCCCTCAACCAAGTGACTCAATTGAGGGAAGGACTACTAGGGGGTTTCGTTTGGTGTGATTAAATGAGGGGGTTCACCATTAAATGAAGTTTCTAAGGAGGAATGCAAACATGGATACACTAAACCCTAAAAATTTAGAACATGAAATCAAATAACTAAATAGAGAGAAACAAAAAATTACCCGGAGAAGTAGAGGTGACTAAACAAGGCCTGAAAACCCTAATAATTGTTGCTTTTGAGGTGTACTGGGACTCATATGCCAGACTGGGTGATTCAAAGTCAGTATAGGGTTTATAGGTAGAATCTGCAATCTCCAGGTGACTAAGTATAATCTTTTGAAAACTGATAAAATGGTTGTATTGGGACTCATATTCCCAGACTATTGCAAAGTGTCCCACTTTGTCGCAAAGCATCCTAGGAGCAGAATTTTGAACTCAAACTTTGTGAGCCTCTAAAGATGGATTAGATAAGCACTTTTCCACTGATTTCATGTAAATAGGTTGGATACCTTACTCTAGATAGGATTTTCCATGAGCCTTGACAACTTTTTATGAAAACTTTGACAACTTTGCAATTTTGGTACTTTTGAAGGCTTCAAATCCACTTTTTCTTCAACCTATAAACCTACAATCACACAAAGAGAGGAGAAAAAATGTTGTTTTGTTAGGGAATGGGGGTTTTCCATGGTTAAACCCTATTTTGGTAATCAAACCTTATTGAGAAATGAAGCATGAATGAAATGAGACATGAAACATAAGATGAAAAAATAGAACCTTGTTTGAAACCTTGTAGATTTGAAAACAAGCATGAAGTGGCATTAATGGATGTAGATCTTGATCATGATTCTTGATGAAAGATAATGCCTTTGAATACTTGAATTGATCTTGAACAATACATCACAACATTAGCTCAAAACCACATGCATGATGTACTAAATCTTTGAAATGATGCTTGAATCTTGAATGTTGCTCCAAATACTTAATGATTTTCTCTTGAATACATTATTGAATACTCTCTAAATCTCTACAATTCTCTTGTGAAATTTTAGGATGCTTGAATCAAATTTTCTAGGTGAAACTAAGTGAAATAAGCTTGTATTTATACTTGTTTATGCCAGATTTCTCGAAATTACAATATAAGCCGACATCAGATCTAGGATAATAAAATCCCACCAAGAGTTGAATTCAAAATAGGTCCTGGTTAAAGAGGGACTCATACGCGAGGTTGGGCGTATTAGTCCCAGTGGCTCAAACATAGGACACAAACTGCAAGAAGTGTCTTGTTTAATATGAAATTTGAAATCAGGTTCCAAGACCTAGGTGGGACTCATATGCCCAAGGTGGTGAATGAGTCCCATATCACTAGATATGGAACATATAACCTCAAATATTAAATTATGAATTTCCATTTGTTAAGTGTTGGGATTATCCTCAGAAAAATGCATTTAATAAGGTTTGTGGATGCAAAATAGGGCCAAATAAGGCATAAATGTGCTAAATTTTAGTAGGGAGGGCCCAAACAAGTGTGAAAATGTAAAGGGATAAATTTTTCTACACTACAAGACTGAAAATAATCTTGACTAAAAATTCATACTTTCTTTTTGTATATCAACTTCATTACTCATGACAACCCATAATGAACTATCTTGAATAGAGAAAATTGAATTATTTGATTTTCTTACTTGCATTGAGATGTGAAAAAACTTTGATTTTATATCACCCTCTTTCAATGAGATCTCTTCTCTTGCCAATAATTCTACTCATTCCATTTGTAATTTTTTCTGCTTATCATAGAATGATGCATCCAAACCATGGGAGACAATATGGCTGTTTATATCATTTAACTACTTATAAACTTTATCTTTTTGTTCAAAAATATTTTTGAAAACTTGATTGTTCCATGTTCTAATTTTTTGTTTGATAAACATAAGCTTCTTACAAAACTGAAACATTGTTGATCCTACAAAAAAAGCTGCACTAAGCCACCATTTTTTTAGGAGAGGCAAGAAATCCAAATGGAAAAATCATGTCACCTCGAATTTGAATGAAGATTTCCATTTCAATTTGTTTCTTTTTATTAAGATGTTCAAAAGGATTTAATAACTTGGTCTAAACCCGAGAGTGGCATGATTTCTAATTCCAGGGAAAATTTTCCAATGTTCTAGTTAGGAGATGTTAAGAACCTATCCAACCATTTTTCTATTTGAAGAGAGTCTCTTCTCCTGTTTGTCCATGTATATTTACCATTAGTTAGGGTAATATCCAAGAGAGAAATATCTTGAATAAAAAAACTAAAATCCTCCATTGTTTTCTATGGTAGGAATATTCCTCCCTTCTTTTCTTGTAAGGAGATGATTGCATTGAAATATCCTACCAACATTACTTTTTCTGTCTCCAAGTGATCCAAAAATAATTTTAACCTATTCCAAAGAATTTTCTTGCCTACTATGAGTAAGAGAGGGGGACCAACCACCTCAAGGCCCCAGGTCATGGAGGAAAAAGAGTGGAAGGTTGCCCTAACTTACCTCAACTTAAGGGAGTGTTAGGAAATGCAGGACAAGAATGATGAGGACTATAGAGTCCTTCGACCACTCTGCAAATATGAGACTCAAAATGGGGCTAGGCGAGTCAATTTTCAAGATCAATACTATATCTTAGAAGACTCTCTATCTGAGGATGAAAACACTACTCCAGGATGAAAGCGCAACACATTGGTATCCTTATGACTAGAAGACTAAAGAGACAAGGTTGGACTCAAGAAAACCAACTAACAACCTAGCTAGCTACGTTAAAAAGGCCAAAACAACACTATGACATAAATAACGTATGCATGAATATGATAAATCAAATAAACAAGATTGAGGATAGCGAGGATGATCTCACAAAGATATTCATTCACTAGCTAGCTCCAAGAATACTTCCACCTACACACAAAAGAGAGGAAAATGGTTGGGGGGATCTATAGGGGTCTTCCAATTAGATCCTCGTTTTGGTGTTTCCACCTCCACGGACAACCAAGATGATGATAATGGAGAAAAGTGTGATAAAGTAGGAAATGATATAAAGAGCACAAAATCACTACAAAGCAGTGTTATCCTACTCAACCAAATCGTAGAGGAGAGGAGTAGAAATATTACCACCTCCACCAAGAGCTCACTAGCTAATGGAGGAGAAAAAGAGAGGACTCAAGCCTCTGCTGCAATGGTGTTGGTTCCACACTTGCTCTACGAAGTTGACAAAGTGTTGATGTTGCTGCTATGGAGCACAAAAATGCTACTTGAGAGTTGGATTGAATGCTTAGAATGCTTAGAGAGATTGTAGAAGTTGTAGAAGAGATCATAAGGATGAATGAATAGTGAATTTCAAGAAGAGAGTGAAGAAAATGACCATATTCGGGTCGGTTGGTCGAAGGGGGAATTACAATTTGACTTCTAATGGGAAGTGTAATGCCTCTATAGGCTCCAAACACGAGAATCTACTAGGGATGTAAGCACATCACGTAGAGATCTATGTGTTGTGTGGGCATCCCCGACAATTATTCCGCTGTCGACACACATAACAAATGCTAAGTGGAAAAAAGGCAGTAGGCTTATGCAAAATTTTTCCTTTAGATTTGGTTTGCTAAGGTGAGGATGTGTAAAAGGGGAATTTGCGTAAGGAGTGAAAATTCGCTCCTATACATTTTTCCCCCACTTTAGCGAGCATGAATACTGATGAGTGCTTTGGTAAACTAGATCAAAGAAGTAGTAGAGTTAAAAATGTATACCTAAACTGTCGAGGAAGCAAACCACGATCCGATGAACTCGAGAGTGCAAGATGGGAAAATGACTTCGTAGCTCCGCAGAACCATGAAGCTGAAGAAAGAAAGTACCTTACAGGCCCAACAGAACTATAAGGAAGGTGTATCCCAAGATATCTCACATGAAGGAGACCTAGAAAGTTAGCCCCTTACAGGCCCGCAAACTTGCAAGGAAGGAGTATCCCAAGCTCTCTCACTTGAAGGAGACCCAACAAAGCAGACTCTGTAGAGTCAAAAAGTGGCTTTACGGGCACACCTGTAAAGCGACATGTTTACCTGCATATCGAACATGTCAGAAAGTGGCCAAACAAGAAAGTAAGCAGACAGTCACGAAGACTGTCGATAAGTTGGAAGAATTTCAAAGGGGTCCCTCGAGAACCCTTCAAAAGGAAGAGGGGTCCACTCAAGGGACACACTGTTTGAAAAGTGAGGTCTAGTCGGGTTTCCCCCAATCTAGACACAAAGATATGAAATAGGTCTAGTCGGTCTATCCCCGAGCTAGATGCCATATAATTAATTTGAGATAAAAAAATTCAAAGGGGTCCCTCGAGAACTTGGCATAAGAAAGGGGGTCCACTCAAGGGATGCATTGTTCGAAAGTTGGTGTCTTCTTTCTTGAATCGATTCATCATCAAGGAATTCTTCTGAAAGATGTTCACTTCATCAAGGAATTCAAAAGGAAGAATATTCCCCCACACAAGGGGAACATCAAAGTTTTTCCCACTTTAGAGGAAGGTTTCCAAGTTCTTTCTTTATGAACCCATGATGAAGGAAACATGTTCCATTATGGTTTCAAGTTGAGAATGCAATTCTTACAAAGAAGTGTGGAGATTTTTGAGAAAAGATTCGTTGGCAACAAATGCATTTTTTGAAGATCAAGTGATGTAGGGGTGGCATTGTCACACATAAGAGGGACAACTCAAGCGAAGAAGAGAGAAAGATAAAGGGAAAGAAAAAAAAGGAAAGAGAACACGAACAAAGGGCATAGGGGTAGCCTGAGATTTTAAGGTCAGAGCTGCTCATAAATATATATAAGTATAATAATAGTATATAAATGAACTATCATCAATCCCCTACTATATCAGGCCGTGTGAAGAATGCATGAGAAGACAAAATAAAAATAAAAAATTAGGTCAACATGGAAGGGAAACCTTAATGCCCCCAATGCTTTGCATCATCCCTAATTTGCCGAAAGTCAATCAAAAACATGGAAGAATGATGATACAAATAGAATAAGGTTTACAACACAAAAACCACGCCTGTATCCAAGTACCAACAAGGGTGACGAGGGTCATCTAGGAACACATAGCATGATTACAGAGGAAACACATCACAACACGCACACATCTAATCTAAAGATAAAGAAGAGGCCTCCCCCTAGGACTGATGAACTAGGAGGTCATCTGCTTCCCACTCTAGATCATTGTAGGGGGAAGGAGGATGAGCCTACAGTGGTGGAATGTTAATTGGAGGAGCCTCTGACCCTCCCACAATAAGGGCTAAGGAAGAAGGACCTGCAAAGTCTCCTTTACTCATCTCTTGTGGGTCTAAGGTCAAGGAATTTACGAAGATCATTGACAAGGTTAGAACTTCATCCACTGAATTAAACATTCACTTGATAGGAGTGACATATTTCACCTCGACGGACGAAGAATATTGCACTTGAGGTTCATCTCTAAGCTCACCGAGTGATTCAGGAGTGGTGACGAACTCGGGAGAGGCCTAGACTGGTTTCATTACTAGGACAAAACAAGTTAACACATGCCCACCCTTCAGAGAAGGTGGGCTCCTCTTACGTCCTTCGTTGATGGAAGGACCACTCTCCACCTTCTTCTTCATCGAGGGAGGCGAACTTCCCATATACGAGGCAAGAAGGGTAGAGGAAGAGAAGAAGAAAGAACCGCAGTAAATTTTGACCGGTGTTAATCATATCTATAGGCTTCGAGAAAGGTGGGACACTGGAATGAACCTCAATAAGGGTGGCTCCACTGAAGGAGCAATGAACACCTGCACCTTTCTAGGGTCAGGCGCAGTTGTACTCACAACAAAAGTTGAAAGCGATACAGAGTTGGTTTAGATGGAGACAGAGGGGAGGAGAGAGGAGGATGCAACAAGAGGCCCTAATACAGGGGTGGTCATCTCCTCTTCCTTCCTTTGTTAGGTGTCCTACTTAGCCAAGAGAGCCTTTCACTATCGCTTACACTCACGTGCAAGGCGGTTCTTACGACTCTTTGAACTAGAGGCTGGAGGTTGTGAGGGAACGAAAGGCTCCTACTCAGCCATGTGAGTGTCCTCCATAGTTGTTTCAAACAGAGGGATAGACTCTTGAATGGGAGCAGGAGGGACAGGTTCAGAGATAGCAGGGGGAGTCGGCTCTAATGCCTCAATAGCGAGCCTTTTCCCGTTCACTGCTTTAGCAGCAGGAGCGGTAGGAGGCCACAAAAGCTGGGACATAGAGGACTCCCCACAGGGGGGCTTTCTATCTACTACACTGAACATGCCTAGGCTCTGTGGGTAGGACAAGAAACTCAAACACAAGATGCTTGGACCTTCACCAAGCGGGCACCATAGGATTCTCTCATAAACGTGAGGAAAAAGTGGATGGCACCATAGTAGAGCGAGAGGAAGCATCAAGATGAACAACGGAAGAGGAAGACAGAGGATCTTTGTACCGCTTCTCTTCTTCTCTTCTACATGCCTTGGTGACATCACTATTATCTTTCAGGAAAGCCCTATGTGAAACAACATAAGGCGAATGAGGGTATCTTACTTTCGGCCTAGAATTCCATTTCTTGTAATTTTGATATGTATAATATAGGAGGTCCATCTTGGGTGGGAGAGGACCAACAGGTGCAGGCCAAAAGTAATCTAAGGAGTAACTACCATGTGCAATCGACGGTCTATAGACGATGTTGTGGATCACATGCATGGAACCCTCATGAGTGAATTTCAAACACCTATGCACAACTGAGGGGATAACATTCATAGCTACCAACCAGGGGATACCCAACTTCACTCTGAAGAGTTAAAACCTCGAGATAATTTCAAACATAAGGTTCACGGACTTAGGTTTGATGAGAACCGATAGGACAATACTACCTATGGGAGGTACGAAAATTCCATCGTGCATGTGGATGGTACTCATAGGTGCATCGTGTCCATCCTTATGCAGGAAGTTGATTAACATGATCTCCTTAGTTATAATATTTACTTGCGACATTGGATCAATAAGAACACCCACTACAATATTCTCGTTGATTCATGCAGGAATGTAAAGAGGAGATGGTTCTCTATTAAATCCCATCATCAGGTCTAGTGAAGTGAAGGTTATGCCAGTACCACTCCTCACAGACTGCACAGAGGGAATAGGTTGATATAGAAAAGAGACCATTATGCACACTAAACGAAACTTCCACAAAGCCTCCTAAATTTTATAGGAGAAGGTAGTGACCCAATTAAGGTTTCGTTAGACAATACTTTCAGAACCTTTCAAATATGCCTACTAGGGGTTGCAGGCTAGGTTGTAAGGTAGAAGCTTCACAACACTCGTGCCTCAAACACTCCTAGAATACGAGGAAAGGAGCTTTCCATATCACCAAACAGAATCCAAAATGGTTCACGTTGGGTTCACCAAAAATGTAAGAAGGAGGGACCAACCACATCATGGCCTAGGTCACGAAGGGCTGAGAGTGGAAGGCTTCCCTAAGGGTGATCCCACAAAGCTGGTTTACAATTTCTGAGAGGAACTGATTTTTGCTGAAATCACATATTTTTAAAAAATATAATTATTTAAGCCTTTAAAAGTTGCATTTTAAGGATTCCAATTGAAGAGGGTTTGATCAAATCACCTTAGATCAAACTCCCTTGGATAGAACCTTGCTAGTTTTAAACCATACCTATAAATGAGTCTCCTTTACTCCTATCAAAATGTTGATAAAAAATCACTTTTGATTTACCTTTTGGGGGATCAAATGAATTCATTTGAAATTTATTTCAAATGATTATGGTAGTCCTCTAAATGAGATGTCCCATGAATATAATTTTAATATGTTTTGGTTTTATTATGTATGTGCTTTTTTAGTTTTATTAAACATAGGTTTTTCACCGAAAATCAAGCTCTTTGTTTTGCACATGTGGAAAAAAAGAAAATTATCAAAATAATTTTAAAAAAAATATGTTTGTGTTGGGTATTGATGTCCTTGATCCATTAAAACAAAAAAAAATTGAATTTCGATACATACAAAAAAAGTTATGTTGTATACAGTCCGCGTATGTTTGAATTGCAATTGGTTTGACTTTGAAACTCTATTAAGGAAAAAATATTCAATAAAAAACTATTGGACAAAATTAAAGTGATAGATATCGTAGCTACAAATCTAAATTCAAAAAAATTAGAATTTTATCCTTCATACAAAAAAATTTATGTTGTATACAGTGAGCGCCACTTTTTTAAAATGTTGTTTTTTGAAAAAAACCAATTTTCGTGGGAGATGGAAAAAAGAGTGAAATATTATTTCAAAAATTTTGAAAAAAATATTTTTAGAATCTACAGACAAAATTTGATGAGACTCTAGTTTGCATCATCTTGAAATTCCTCATGGTTTAGCCGCTATAGGTGCCCGAATGTGAAAATTTAGTTAAAAATAATAATTTCAGTGTCCACTTTGGCCAAAAATTGTAAACCACTATTGTGGGATAACCCCTAACTTACCTCAACTTAAGGGAGTGTTAGGAAATGTTGGACAAGAATGATGAGGACTATAGAGTCCTTCAACCACTCTATAGACCTAAGACTCAAAATGGGGCTAGGCGAGTCATTTTTTAGGATCAACACTATGTCTTAGAAGGCTCTTTGTTCGAAGAAGAAAGTGCGGCTCTGAGATGATAGTGCGACGCGCTGGCATATCTCAAGTGTGTTGGAATCTATACGACTAGAGGACTAAAGAGTCAAGGCTAGACTCAACAAAAATAACTAATGGCCTAGCTAGCTATGTTCAAAAGCCCAAAACAACACTGACATAAATAACGTATGCACAAATAGGATAAAGAAATAAATAAGAGTGAGGCTAGCAAGGATGATCTCACAAATATATTTGTTTGCCAGCTAGCTCCAAGAATGCTTCCACCTACACACAAAAGAGAGAAAAATGGTTGGGGCGTATATAGGGGTTTGCCTTAGTTAGATGCTCATTTTGGTGTTTCCACCTCCATGGACAACCAAGATGATGATAATGGAGAAAAGTGTGATAAAGTAGGAAATGAAATAAAGAGCACAAAAACACTACAAAGAAGTGTTATGCTACTCAACCAAATCGTAGAGGAGAGGAGTAGAAAACTTACCACCTCCACTAAGAGATCACTAGCTAATGGAGGAGAAAAAGAGAGGACTCAAGCCTCTACTGCAATGGTGTTGGTTCTACACTTGCTCTATGGAGTTGATGGAGTGTTGATGTTGCTACTATGGAGCACAAAAATGTTGCTCGAGAGCTGGATTGAATGCTTAGAATGCTTTGAGAGATTGTAAAAGTTTTAGTATATATCATAAGGATGAATGAATAGTGAATTTGAAGAAGAGAGTGAAGAAAACGACCATATTCAGGTTGGTTGGTCGAAGGGGGTGTTACAATTTGACTTCCAATGGGAAGTGTAACGTCTCTGCAAGCTCTAGATGTGGGAATCTACCAGGGACGTAAGCACGTCATGCAAATGTCTGCACGTCGTGCAGGTGTCCTTAACAGTTATTCCTCTATCGATGCACAAAATAGACACCAAGTGGAACAAAGGCAACAGGCTTATGTGGAATTTTTCCTTTGGATTTTGTTTTCTAAGGCGAGGATGTGTAAAAGGGGAATTTGTGTAAGGGGTGCAAATTCGCTCCTATACACTATGGTGGGTGGACGATAGACATTTAGAAGCAAAAGAACCCAAATCAAAATGGTTAACTTTCATCAATTGCCAATTGCTCTCATTTGTAGTAGATTCTACTTTAACTATCTTTTCATCCCACAAAACAATCAAACCTCCTAATTCCCCTTGAGCCAGTGAGTGAATTGACTTCAATTTCAACCACTTTTTGATTATTGAATCATACATAGTGTTAGAAAAATTAGTCTCTTAGAGTAATACTATATTAACTCCATAAACATCTAATTGGTTTTTTATTTGATCCCTTTTGTTAGGGGTATTCATGCCCCTAAAATTCCATGAAATTAACCTCATTGAGGTCGAAGAGAGCAGCATGCCCTCCTCAATCTTGGTATTTTAAGTGAGGTAATTGTTGGGAATATGATGCGATTTAATTGCAATCCTAAACATATTTCATGTATCTCCTAAGTCCTTGGAAAGTGTTCCCCAACACTAGGATTAGAAAGAGATTACATTCAAATGAAATGAACATGTAAATGGACATTCGTAATTATTCCTAAATAATAGGAACATGTGGAGGCATCCATTTTGAGTTCCTAAATAATAGGAGCACATCGGGTGCCCACATGGAAGGTGGAACCCACCTTGCTTCAGTTAACTGTTTGGAAGTTTTGATAGTACTTCAGTAATGCATGTCTTGTTCCTATAATATAGGGATTAAATAATACAAGCAATATCAGTTATGGTGTAGTTTTTTCTTGAAAGGGTTTCTCCATGTATATGTTGTGTCACTTCTATCTTCTGTCTAGTTCTATAAAAGATAATATTGATTAAAATAGAATAATCTTTGACAAAGAATTGATCTAAACAGATTAATCATGCACTATTAATTGTGATAAACAATACTTAATTAGATCTACAATATAATAGTTGTACAAGTTTTTAAGCTAAAAATTTACCTTCATTTTCAACAATTGGTATTAGAGCTAATGGTTGGTTAAGGGTTTGGGACACCTTTCTCTTAAAAGTTAGAAGTTTTTTTTGGCTGTAGCGGGAGCTTTTACTATTGTGTTATTGCATATTTGTAAAAGAAGTGTGTTGCAATGACTTCTACTTCTCACCTAGATATTGAGAGATTCAATGGATCTAGTTATGAGATGTGGAAACTAAAAATGGAGGATCTCCTTGAAGAGAGAGATCAATGGTTAGCTGTTTGTAATGATAAAAATATACCTTCATCTGTGTCAGATGAGGATTGGGCTAAGTTTGATAAGAAGGAAAGAGGAACCATAAGATTATGTCTTGTTGATGTTGTTATCTTGAATGTTTCAGATGAAACTACTTCTTATAAATTGTGGATGAAGGATAGGTGATATTTATCAAACAAAAAGTCTTACTAGTAAGTTGTATCTGAAAAGACAGTTCTATTTTTTAAAGATGAAAGATGGTGATTATGTTGCAAATTATTTAAATTCTTTTAATTTGATTCTGAGTCAGTTAGAATCTATAGATGTAAAGGTAGAAGATGAAGATAAATGCATTTTATTACTTTGTTCTTTACCAGAGTCTTGAGAAAATTTAATTGTTTCTATCAGTGGTAGTGGTGCATATCCAAAGATAGACAATATAATTCCTACTCTCTTATTACAAGAGATGAGGAGGAAGTCTAAAGAGGAATCCCAAGATGCCTTGTTTGTAAGAGGAAGGCTTGAGAAAAATGAACCTAAGGGAGACAAGGAAAGGGTAAGTCCAAAGGATAGTCTAAAACCCCTAGTAAGAGTAAGGTAAAGTGTTGGAACTGTGGGAAACCAAGACATATCAAGAAGGATTGTAAGAACAAGAAAAAGAGTTCTAATACTTCTACAGAGGAATCCTGAGATCATGACTTGGATGATCTTCATGGAGAGTATGGTTGTCACCCTTCCATGTGTGACTCAGTATCACAATTCTGTTAGAGTTTTTGGCAGTGATGCAGATGCATCATTGGTATGGATATCTTCATGTGATTGAAGATATGGTTTCTTGGCTTAAATTATATTTTTTATGATGTCATGCTATTCTATTGATATCAATATAGAGTTTAGCATATTACATGTTTTCTTAAGACCAGAATGTATGTTTTGGTACATGTGATCTCCTAGGAGGAGATGGTTTGATCATGTTGTCATGATAGGTTCTCTATTCTATAGTTGGAGCTTTGACATTGATCATGTATAGTTCTCTTTGTCTTGAGTATATTGATCATTTGCTTGATTACTTCATGATGGTGCTATGTTGCATTTGGAGTTTGGCATGTATTGATTGGTTATAGGTCCTCGTGAACACTTAGAAATGTAGGTGATGGTTGGAGTTCTCTTGTGATTAGAGACATTTTCTTGAGACAGTTACTCTTTGGAGGTTTCAGTAGGAAGACTGGGGAGCTTTCACCTAGGTATGAACATGAGTTCATGATAGACCGATAGAGGAGATTTTTCTTGAAGTGAGTCATGATGACTTGGTTATGTAGTGCCTCTCATGTTATAGATACATTTTGATACTTTTTTGCATGTGTTTTGATTTTGTGTGGTTCCTGGTTATATTCTGATGCTTATTGGATACTTTTTTAGACATCTATTTTGTCATGTGTTTGGTTTGGTAGACAGATCTGTTTATTTGTTTATGATATTTGGACTTATTTGTGGGATACTTATGTTTATGATGATGTTACTGAGTGTGTTATAATGATGATGTGGTATTTAGATTTTGATTACTGTATTTGATTTGGGTGAAGGAAACGGTGTTGCATCACTCATCCGTGAGCGCCCTGCCTCACCATAATTCTCTTTCACAATGTGTTTGATTATTAGTTGTATGTATATGTATATGTTGTTCGATGTTTGGTGTTATTCAGGAATGCAGGTATAGGGTGTCGACTCCACCCACATTGTCGGGTCTAAGCGTGCCCTACTACCCAATGGTTGATGTGATTAGGGAGTTGATAAGAAAGTACCCTCGTCATTGTGTCTGACAGTGTCATTCGTCTACAACCCCGTCACCATTATGGTATCATCCTGTTTTGTGTCGTTGTTTTAATCGTTTATTTAACGTGGTTTTAATTTAATGTTATTGTTCTTGTTCTTGGAGTGTTAAGTTTATTTTGTTCAAGCATTTAGTTGAGTTAATAGTGTTCGTTAGTAGTATGTTGATTCGGATAATGTTTCAAATTAAATTATTATATTGGGTTGTTAATTTAGTAAAAGAATGTTGTTATTGGGTATTAGATTAATTTGTAAGATTAATGTTTAGATAATATAGATTTTTGCATCTTGGTTATTGGAAATTATTTTAATGATGGTAATGGAAATTAGTATACCATTTAATATTATTTTTTTTAGATTTAAATAAAAGAAGATTAATATTATTATTATTAATTAAGTTATTTTAATTTTATTGAATAATGTTATTTTAGTAAATAATTAAATTGGAATTTAAAAATGAAAAAAAATAAAAATAAATAAAAATGGAAATACTCAGCATGCAAAGGCATGCGTGGCTTGGATCGATAAGTAAAATGGCAACTTGTCGTCTTGGTGAGTTTATGACTTACCTCATGTCCCCATGCGGCTACTTAGCTTATTTTGGCTAGCAGCCACTGCTCAACTTATTTAGGAGTTATTTGTGGAGTTGATGGCCCCATGAATGCTTAGTTTTTCTGCTTATTTTTAAGCAGCCAACTTAAATTTGTATTGATAGTATTAATAATTAGTTGTAAAATAAAAAATTAGAAAAAGAAAAGCAAAATCAAATATTAAAAAAGGGAAAAAAAAATTGTGAAGTAACGTGAATTTTTAGAAATATGCATTGCTGCTTATTTCCAGCCCCCTCTTCATGCATTTATACAACCCAAGGATAAGCGATTTCCTTAATTTGAAAAATGGAAAGAAAAGTGAGAAGGAATTTTTTTTTTATGGGAATTTTCAATTTTAAAATTTGGAAGGGTGTTTTTTTTCTGAGATGGGTTGGGGATTTTGAATTGGATCTTCTGTAATATTGTTGGGGCTCGAGGGAGGTGTACAGTTGCAAATCTGTAAGTCCATAGTTGGCCCTCTCCGTGCTCAAGCGTGGGAATTCAGGTAGTCGACTTGTTCTTATTTTCTTACCTCATTCGTCAAGTTATGGTAGATGGAATATCTGTTCTATACAAAATTATCATGCTTACTCTCACTCCGTCTACTTATGTATTGCGCCCTTGATATTGGCTATCGATTGATTTTATTCTCTGCATTGTTGTGTGCATTCTTAATCCATCTAACATTTGTGTGTGCTTGATAACATTTGTTCTTGCTATGCCTTATTTATGGTTCTGAATATTTGGTTCTTCTCTCCATAATCTCATGAGCGGAGTTTGATATTGTTTTCTCTCTTGCGCCAAACATTCACATCAAATACCTTGATTCAGATGATTACAGAGTTTTATGTCTGAAATCGATATTTTGTTTCTTTCCCTTTTATTGCATCTGCCTGGCACACAGTGGTGCGATTTATTTGTTTGTATTGGTTAAGTATTTGAAACTTAAGGTCTTCATGCACGCCTGCTAGCACATTTCACTTTAATGCAAGCCTACTTTGCAGAATATTCCTTTTCGCATCGATTCCCAATTTGCATTTCCTAATAAGATTTTGGTGTCAAAATTGTTTGTTGCCCTTCCCAACTTTCTTTCACCATAATATCCTTCTTTGCCAACCATTCTTGTAAATGATAAAGTAATAGAGGTTTCCCTAAGCCGTTCAGTTGCGAGATGTTGTATAAATGCATGAATTTTATGCTTGGGTTGCGATTTGATCTCCACGATATCGGCTGTCTGTGCACCTTATTATTGACTTTGGTGACTCTTGGGAATGTAATGATCCTCCTTTCTTGTGTTGTGTCTGAGTTGGTGTTTAAGGGTAATGAGAAATTACTTATCCTTGCTGCGCCTTGGTTTGCTCCTTAGTATTTCCTAGCGGTCGAATACCTTTCTTCCTTTCTGCGTACATACCTCTCTGGCAACGTATTAAGGCTAAGTCTGTATTCTCATGAAATTTTACTCCTGCATGTGTACTCGCTAAGTCTTGTTGATCTTTGGCATGTGATTTTTTATTCCAGATTGAATGTTTCAACCTTATCCAGCGATCATACCTTGGGCATTCGATACTATCCATTTGCATATGACATAATGATCTTTGTTAGGTGTTCAGTACTCTTTTTCGCATTCTCTATATGCTTGGAAAACAATCCTGTATATAGCGATTCATGTTGTGCTGCGTATGTTGTCCACATAATAGTTGCCACGAATTCTTCTTTAGGATTGGCATTGCATTTTAGTAACTTTATTTAGATTTGAAATCCAATTTTGGAGGGATGACTATAATTAGCGATTTCCATCTTATAGACTGCAATTTCGTCAATTTAAATTATATTGATCCTCTTTACTTTGTCCATACTGTTGTGTTTCGTTAGAAGGTATTCGCATATTTCAGCAGAGAGGTCATAATACAGGTTGTCTTTTAGCGCCCTCTCTCTCCATCAAGGTCATTGTTTGCAGCTTACCCTCAGCCGTCTCACAAAACAAGAGAGACTAAATAGCCCTTTTTAAAGCATTTGATACCTTATATTGCTAATTTTGGGCTTTTGTTAGTTTGTATATTGCCTTCATTGTTATTGCTCTCTCCTTGGCGTTTTATTCTATGTTGTCAATTCTGTTTTCTTTTGGCATTTTGGATACTTTGTAACGTTGATATGTTGCCTGTACGTCATCTATACTTGGAGATGCTTGCCTTTAATATTGCATGTGCAATCTTGCTGCCTTAAAACAACGCTTTAGTACATGCGATGGAAATCACCCTCGGATACACTTTACTATTCCAGACTAGTTTAAGCATTTAGGAGCTTATAGTTAAATCAATGTCCATATAATTCTTTACACTTCAGGATATATCTAATCATGGCGTGAAATTGTTTTATTGCTTGCGCTACTTGAGAATGGGTTTTAAGTTTAAATTTATCCCCTCTCAATTTCTTACCTTTTTATTGGTGGAATACATGTTTCCTTTAAGCCTAAAAGGTTTAGGAGTAAATTTGAAACATTCTTAAGAAAGGTACTTGTTAAAGGATAATAAAGAAAAGAAGGTTAGGAAATATCTTACTTTGTTAGGACTTTTCTGATTTTCTAAAAAGAGAACATTTTAGTTTTGAATATGATGAGAAAATGGTTATTTTAATATTTAGAATTTATTTAAATATTCAAAAGAATAAGTATATGTTATATGGTAGTTATTATTTATTAAATTATTTTTAAATATAATTAATTAATAAAGTAAAGAAATTAAATAAAGTTGAAAGAAAATCTTTAATAATATTTAGTATTTTTTATGGAAGAAAATCTAAATGGGATTTGTTTAATTGCTTAAAGAAATTAGTTAATTGGTGAACTAAAATAAAAGGAAAGAGTTCCATTTGTAAAAATAATTGGAATAATTTATATGTTGGTAAGTAGAATTTCTAGGTGAATTTAATATTTGGAATATGGTTATTAAAGTATTATATTTAGTGGTAATTTTTTTTAATCTTAGGGTTGAAGAATAGAGAAGAAATGTTTTGGAAAATTGTTTATTTCAAGGAAAAGAAAATTGATTAAGCTACATTTAGGGGATTGTTTTCAATATTTGGAAGTTAAAGTTTGGAAATATTTATTCATTATGTTAGTTAAACGACTTGAGGGAAATATAAATGCTTTGACAAGAATATTATGTTGATTTCGTTGTATTCTCATAAAGTAGATGGTATTGTCAAGAGAATTAGTAGCGAAGTTTAAAAGTAACTTTAGACGTGGTAATATTGTTCTTCCTAGACGTAGTTTTGCTTGATCAGTTGTACCGAATATTGTACTCGATTTGGGATGGAAATGTTTTGGAGTGTTATTTTGGTTATTGCTCCTTGTGGAAATTGTGTGTGTGATTTTGGAATTTAAGTTGTTTTGATTATTAAGATTGATTTTTGAATTGAGTCATGAATCGATTGGGTTTTGTTTAAATGGAAATATTAGTGAACTTTCTTATCTTATTTAGAATTGATGATAATGATGTTTTAATGGAGAATTAGATGATTTATGAATTAAATGTCTGATAGTTAATGTTAAGTGTATTTTTAAATTGAATGTGGTATTCTTAGTATGTCTGGTGTGGACTTAGCATTTCTCTAGAGGTTAGGGAATATGTGAGTGTTTTCTATGGTTGCATTTATGCGGTTCATGTTGTTACCATGTGGGAGTTAGTGAGAGGTACCCTTTTATGGTTCTGCTTCTTTGGTTTGGGCATTGTGGTACCCGTCTCTTGGTTTTGGTTTTAGGGCAACCATAGGGGAGAGTGGCTCTTCTCGGGGCTAGTGTACAAGTGGTCACCTGTGGTAGAGTTTCCTTAATCAAGTGAAAACTAATTTAATTTACTTAGTGGGTTGGGATTAGTTATCACATAACAAGATAAAAATAGACACCTCACCCTTGTCGTTAGCACTTCTTAAGGCTAAGGACGGGTGGGAAGACTTGGTCGGAAAGGTAGTTGGTTCTACATGAGTCACCCTATGGGGCGACACTTTGAAACAAGATGTTTGGGTAACCGTAGATGGAGGCGAATCCTAGATTATAGGTAGTCTAGTGAATCCATGAAGGCCATGTGATGACACTCTCCCATTGCACCTTTTGTTTCCCTTGTTTTCTTGTACCTTTGGAGTTGTGTTAGTTGTTTATTTTACTATTGAAGTTTATGTTACTTCACGGGCTTGAGTCTTGTGACATGTGTCCTTTATGTTTGAGTTTGTGGCTGAGGGTTTTTTCTTACCAACTCCTTGCATAGGGGTGTTCCTTCGGGTTCACACGATTGGGTGGAAACCTGCAATGCACCCATTAGGTCCCTAGTTGTGATCGAGGCATGGGTGCAATTGCAGTGATCTCGGAGTTCACGAAGAAGACTGCTCCTTGAAGAATCCTCTTTCATTTATGTAATTTTGTAATTTTATTTTACCCTTCCCAATGTTATAAGGGAAGAGGCCTTGCAATGTAACATGGAATTTTATATTGTGTTGTATCTTTGGAAATATATTCCACCTTTGTAATTTGAACTCTGAAGTTAAATGTAATGATATGTTATTTATGTTTTTGTTTATCTACCTTGTTCAGTTGGAATGAATGTCATATCTATTATTTTTTATGCACGCTTCTTTCTTTCACTTTAGTTTGGTATCGTAAATCAGTTTTAGTTAGTTTGGGTTTGTTTATGTAGCGCACCATGTTACCCCATGGGAACTAGGTTAATACTATATGTTATATTTATGTTGTATAATTGTTTAATGATGTTAAATGTAATTGTTGTTATCAAAAGAAAAAAATTTATTCTGTTAATGTTGTAGTTGTTCTTGAAGTGAGTCATGATGGCTTGGTTATCTTGGAGGAGCATTCTTATTTCACACTCTTGGTCTGCTCGTCGCTCGACAGTTCTTTATTTGAGAGGTATTTGCCCATTATATCTTTTAGATGTGTTATGTTTCATGCTTTGATTTCTCATGGGATTGAGTTGATTCATGGTTGATTATGTAGACTCATTTAAGGATGGTTTAGCATAAGTTTATATTTTTCATCTTTCATAGATATGGATCTTGAGCTATAGATAGTTAGTTTTGGAGGATTCATTTTGAGAGGGATGCTATGGCATGGTTTATGGGCTGATTTCTAGTTATGGGGATGGTTACCTCGAGTTTGATCTACTTGGTTTAAAGATTATGGTTTTACTTGACCTTTTGGGAGTTGTATCGTTAACAATAGATTATTTGATTGTGTTGAGGCCATGAATGATCTTCATTTAGGAGATGGTTATCACGATGTCATGGATAGCTTGGTTACATGTTTCAGTGGGATTTTTTTGACAGTGATGGTTTGATGCTTATCTTGTTGCCATGTATAGCTTGGTATCATAGTTCAGTGGGAGCTTTGGTAGGATATGGTTATCTTCATGAAATTTGGAGAGGATGTAGTTTTTTATTGTTTTTGAGTATTAATCATTTGCTTGGAGCTTCATGATTATGCAAGTTGCATTTGAAGTTGGCATGGATTGATTGGTGGGTGCTCATGGATACTACAAAGACTTGGGAAAGGTATTGATTGACAAAGTTGACACTTTGATCAATGTTGTAGATAAGTAAATTGACATTTGTAATTATTCTTAAATAATAGGAACATGTAGGGGCATCCATTTTGAGTTCCTAAGTAATAGGAGCACATGGGGTGCCCACATGGAAGGTGGAACCCACCTTGATTCAGTTAATTATTTGAAGGTTTTGATAGCACTTTAGTAATGCATCTCTTGTTCCTACAATATAGGGATTGATATTTACAAGAGTGGAGTGGCACT
This sequence comes from Sequoiadendron giganteum, assembly GCA_007115665.2. Taxonomy (NCBI): domain Eukaryota; kingdom Viridiplantae; phylum Streptophyta; class Pinopsida; order Cupressales; family Cupressaceae; genus Sequoiadendron; species Sequoiadendron giganteum. The sequence continues at coordinate 1,002,009 of CM021101.1, read as the reverse complement.
ATCAGTTCAATATCAGTTCAATTTAGTTCAGTTCAGTTCAGTTATGGTTCAGTTACCTTCAGCTACATGTAGTTACTTTGAATTGCATGCTAGTTAACTTGAGTTGCATGCTAGTTAACTTGAGTTGCATGTAGTTACTTTGAGTTGCATGTTATTTGACTTGAGTTGCATGGCTAATAACTTTAGTTGCATGATAGATAATAGGTGGATACTTTCAGTTAAGTGGAGGTGATCAAGCACACACATTGTTTGCATAAATTGATGGATAGATATGTTTCAGTTAACTTAGATTGACTTGGACCCACCTTGGGCACCCAAGTTGGCATCTTTCAGTTGACACCTTTTGCATGAGAAGGTATTTACAAGGTTTAGTTAAGTGGGCCCATTCTTGGGTGCCAACTTTGAGGTGAAGCTTCTAAGATATCTTCGAGAACAGATTTCAGTTAAGTGGACAGTTTGGGGCACCAACTTTGATGAAGACTTTGGTTTGACTCTTGTTTAGGAGGTGGAACTCTACTTGGAAATTTTAGGCATAGGATTTTGAGAGAGGCTTTAATGCTTTGTAATTGTCAACTCTTAGGATTTTACAAAGCTCATAATTTCCTATTTATTGCAGCAAGTTGTAGAGAGTTTTATATGATTTTATTACAGGTTGTGAAGAATATTTGTTGAAGAAAAAGGAAGCTTATCAATCAAGGATTGATATAGTGTTATTGCAATCTTATTATGAGATTAAATGATACAAGCAATATCGATTATGGTGGAGTTTTTTCCCAAAAGGATTTCTCCACGTATATGTTGTGTCACTTCTATCCTCTGTTTATAATTCTTCTACAATCTTGTTAGATCTCAAAAACGTAGGTTTGAATGACAAAAGGTTGCCAAGCTCTCATAATTTTTTTGGCTAACGTACAAGGCCAAATGATGCTTTTTAACCTTCTACTCTTTAGTCTTTGCTAAACCTAGGTGGGTGTACCTATATGAATGAAGCAGATTTGAACTGTGTGTTTTATTCCTTAAGCAATCTATCCACAATGGCAATTTGGAAGTGGAAAGATGCAAACTTAATTTGGTATAAATTGTCCAAGCAATATAAAAATCTAATATGTTCAGTTAACAGATGTAAAAAATGGCTGAAACAAAATAATGAAATACATGAGACCAGTGCCTTGTTGGGTAAACAGAGTCTAATGAAGACCTAGAAAATGTGACATGTAATGGAAATAACTCAAACTGTTCATCACACTATTATGGGTTTATAACTTGTATAAACGTGCATACAATTAGTTGACAAACTCTACTTAAGACAGATTGACAACCCTAATTATATGGCTCTTCTTATTGATCCAATTTACACTCCCAAATTATCGTGATTGACCAGAAGGACTTAATGTTTACCTGAAAGAACCAATTAATCATATCACACAAGTACTGTAAATGTGCACTGATAAATTGAGTATATACTTGATATATCAATTTAAATAATAGAGAAGCATTAAAGTCGAGATAACCAAATAATTGAATAATTCCAAAAAACTTTCGATACCAAAATTAAGCCACAAAATCAGATACCTTCATTGACTTCTTCAGAATTTATACATGCATCATGGTCTTCACTGTGTAAAAACCCCTCTGAAAATTATCTGTATTAACCCCCTATTCTCTATCAATCTTCTCCTTTTATACCCTCCTAGAAAATCTCCTGCGCCTTTTGGCCTTGGTCTTCTCGCATTCTCATGAGAGGTGGCAAGCTTCAGACCAATGGTCATGCCATTTGATAACAAATCAGGAAATTAAATAAAAATATAACAAAAGGTGATAATAATCATAAATCCATTAATTTTCGAGCAAAATTTGTCGCTCTTTTCATTTGTAGCTTCTTCTTTTGCGGCTTCGCCTTTAGTTATGACATCATTCACATCTTGTTCGGGGATTTCCACATGGCATTCTGTCAGGATTTTCCTGCGGGTGGTGCTCTTCTTTCTTTCTGTCGAGCTCTAACTGCTTAAAAAAGTACTTTCTCTTTTTCAAACAAAATCCTTTTAAAACTCGAGCCATCCCGTGCATTTCAAAATGCAACACCAGGCTGAGATTCTAGGTGGCACCCTATTGGGGCTGCTCTATGGGACACTGCTTTTCTTTTCAGTCGGGCACTAGTTGCATGCCGCATGGCACCATATCGTACACCTCGCGGGTTTTAACTAGTGAGCAAGAGTGGGGATCGAGCTGAATCTTCATCTTTACTTCTGAGTCATTGATCTTGTGCTATCTCCTTTAGTATTAGCTTTGTGTGGGGCTTCTTCATGTACTTGTGGGCTCCACTCATTTGTAGCTACAGAGTGTACGTGGCAGCTTCTCATGATATCACGATCCACAAAGTGTGCTCATCTTTTGATTGCGATATGGTGGGGAATGATGGCGATCATTCCCCATGCTATGATCAGTACCATTGATCTTCAGGCTCTAGGCGCTATGGTGGGATAGAGTAGGTAAGCCCTCTCTCAACATCGGCGTCCATGCGTCAATATTTCACACATCACTTGACCATTTTGTGAAAACCTCGTGAGGTCAGTTGGAAATGATCTGGATTCGATTATTTCATAGTCATCCGATAAATAAAAATCTTGTACATGCAGTAAATGTTAATAAAAAAGGGGGACTAACTAAGCCGACGGGATGACACCCTCAAGGGTCAATGACTTAAGCTTAAGTCATTTATAATTAAACATTAAAATCAGGCGTGAACGACCGGTGATCACAAGGTTTGGGGGCCGATAGTGAATGTATCTTGATGGCTCAAAAGGCAACTAATAAAACCAGCAACTAGGATAACCAATCAACGCAAAATTAGAATACTCAATGCAATTAGAAAACCCAAGACCATATTTGGCTCAAAACCCAAAACCCCTAGACCAAAATGAGCAAGCAGGGAAAATTGTGAAAGCTCCAACAGTGGCTTTGACTGGGGATGTATGCCCCCTATGGGCATAGCAAGAATCTAGATCTATGGGAGAAAAAATCAAGACATCAAGGATGTGAAAAATGAAAGGAGGCAAAAGATGGAGGAGATGGAAATGATCCTATACTACTATACATGGAGAGAAAATTTTGTTTTCAATGAGGGAATTCTCAGATTGTCCATGTACTAGCAAGTCCCAGCCCCTTTTGAATTCCTAAAATACTGTGCATGGAAAAAGAATGTTTAAAGAGGTTTGTTAAGAATTGTCTATGCACTGGACATCCTTAATCCTCTAGAACTCCTTAAGAGAAGAAATGCTTTAGGAACTGCCCATGTACTGGCAATTCCTACTCCTCTGCAGACATGTTCTACAAATAATAAGAATCCTCCCCTCCTTTTCCAATGATCACAAAAGGTCCCAACCACAAATATTCAAACTTTCCATGCTTTCCCTTCTCTTGACACTGATCTTTCCACATCAACACTAGATCATTTTCTTCAAATTTTTGATCTTTGGCCCTTTTATCAAAAAGATATTTCATCTGTGATTACAGCTTCACATTTTTCTTTTGAGCCATTCTCCTTATTTCATCAAGTTCTGCAAGTTGCTCCATTCTTTCCTCCATTGGCTCAGAAATATCCAAATCCTCTTGCAGAATAAAATTATAAATTGGTAAAAGCTTATGTAGTGGCATCCTGGCTTGTGTTCCATACACTAGTTCAAATGGAGATTTTCCAATTGCCTTTTTCACTGTAGTCCTATCCGCCCATACAACCATTCTCAACTTTGAGTCCCACACCTTTTTATTTGTATCTAACATCCTCCTTATTATCTTTAAAAGAATTTTATTACTTGACTCTGCTTGACCATTTGCTTGTGGATGATAAGGGGCAGCATAGGAAATAGTAATGCCATATGTATTAAAGAAGTCTTTAAATTCATCAGATCTAAAACACATCCCATTATCTGTGATCACTCTTACCGGTGTTCCAAATCTAGTTATGATATTCTCCATTAGAAAATTCATCACCACCTTGCTTGTTGCTTGCTTAGTTGGGATTGCCTCCAGGGTATGTGTAGGATCATGATGGGCCAAAAAGTGGCAATGGGAAAAAAAATACGTTTTGGATCGACTCAAAAACGTGGAAATGTAGAGTTGACTTTTTTAGGCTCGGGTGTCAGTAAATTCATCTGAGCAATGCCCAAACCTAGTTTCTCCAAATCGGATATCCGATTTGTGCAAACAATATAAATATAAAAAGCCGACTGTTAAAGTTCATTTTACACATTTTGGACACGCGCGCACAAGGAGAAGTCAAAATCCAATATCCACTTTGATCAAATATCCGATTTCAAACGTAAGTTTTTGGTTCTTTTAATGTTGTAATCGATTTTTCAATTAGATTCTTGTAATTTTAAGTAGTTTTTATGAATTTGTTTTCAAAAGTAGGGTTTTTTATTGATTTTTATGAAAAACTAGAGTTTACAATGAATTTTTATTAATAATTAATGTTTTTAAATAAATTTTGATTAAAAACTAGTGTCGTTGATGAATTTTTATCACAAACTAGAGTTTGTTATGGATTTTTGTGAAAAAGTATGGTTTTTTGGGGATTTTTATTAAAAACTATGGCTTTTTTACAATAATTTCATTTATATTGTGTAATTTCAATTGGATTAATTATTTTTTAAATTTAATCAGGTATTATGGCTGAGAATGAAAATGCATAAATGCCAAACGCTCCACCACCTCCACAACCACTAATTGAAGACTTAATTGGTGAAAAATTAGGGCAATTGAGGGGCATTTATGAAGCTTATAAGACAATCCCTCGATTGAGAGATATGAAAAACACATTGAAGGTAATAATTAAAAATATAGAAACCCTCTCCACCCAACATAATGCCTTTCATTTGTGGCGAGAAGACATGAAGGAATATTATGCATGTGGATTGTCTTACGATGATGTGAAAGATCTCCAAATAACCAAAGCCCAAATAGCCTCTTTATTCACTAATCCCCGCACCGGTTTTCTAGTGAATGTTAATAAAACAAAAATTTCTATAAAATGGTGCACGAATAGGGACATTGTAGATAACTTTTGGGATCGTTGGTGTATGGTTTTTGATAAACTACTGAACAACAATTCTGATATACCATTTTACTATATTAAAAAATTATATGTTGAGTTTGTGTTAGGGCATCATGTCAATTACTTTGACATTAAACCCTTCCAAGGCATTGGTGGAGGTATGCCCCAGGATAGACCGGGGGCAATTAGAGTAGTCCCGCGCCCATATGTTCCCCCTCCTCCCCTTCCTTTGCCACCTAAGGTATATCATCCAAAGATTATCTAGGATGCAGCCACACAGACTATTCAGGCTATTCACTCTTTGAGTGGTCATTTGGTTTCACATGCTTCTATAGTAGCTCAACCACATTCTGGTGATGTTGGCAAAGGCTTGAGTGTTGTTACATCCTCCTCCTCAGGTCCACATATTTGTGTGCCACATACTTGTACTATGTGCCACCCGATATGCTTGGGTCCTCTTGTACAACCTGCTGAGCATCCCTTGGACACTTCTGATTATGACCTGCATGATGTGGACATTATAGATCAGTCGCAGGTGTGTGGAGCACACCCTACATAGTCCTCTCCTGCTAGAGAGGGGGATGTTCGAATAGTGACACGGGTAAGATTTAAGTTGTAAATTCATAACTTGCATTTGATTTTAAATGAATATTAATAAGAGATAGTATCAAGTACTAATATTTATTTACATGGTCTATTTAACAATTGATGTCTGAGGAGGAGCTCACATGGGTGACTGATAGCACCCTTAGGTCCATTTCATTTGGCTTCGAAACGCACACAATATATATTTTCACACTCACTCATTTACATTTTTTATTATATACTTGCTTGTCATTTGAATTGCCATTAATGAAATTATATAATAACTTATATGTTTATCTTATTTTCCTCTTGTAGGAAATACCTAATGCAAGTGAGGTCCAGCCTCATCCAGACTATGGAGGCACAAAGTTAGATAAGGGGAAGGTAATTGAATTCAAATTGGAATGAATTAATATTTTTAAGATCTTATATTGATTATACATGCATCGACATAGATTGGTAGTTTCATATGTACTTTTCATTTTTAGTACAGGCGATTATGAGCTATACATCGTTGTTGACAAGTGACACACTGCCTGAAGGAGTGGGTATTGGAACACCTCAAGGATTAGGTGTTGAAACACCTCAAGGAGGAGGTGTCGAAACACCTAAAGGAGATAAAGAAAAAGATCAACCTAAAGAGGTATGTGTTTATTTTATTTTGTGTTCGGTAAACATGTTCCTATTACCAATAATCGTATGCTAACTTGGATCAATTTTATGTTTTTGTTCACATATATAGATTGGCATTTCAAAAGTTGGTTTGGTATATTCTAGGACTCCTAACCCTTTGAAGAGACGTATATTTTAGGTAATCAAGATTTCAATTTTAGAGTTCATATTGATTTTGATGTTAATTATTCGATTTTAAATTATATAGTATAACTAATCTCAATTGTGGTTTGAATTTTTCTTGTGCAACTACCTTCAAAGCCAATGAGTGCTTCAAAGAGGCTCCATTTTGATGATCCACCAGTAGTTTAGGATGAGATAGACATTTTGGCATGTAAATTTCGAATAGATATTGAGATGGCATATGGCACATTTTGTAAAAATTTGTTTGAGTTAGTGTCGATGCCATTTTTGTATATGGACATACACTTGATTATTGGATAATTTGATATATAGAAGTTGATAATCAAAATTTAATTTGTTCCTCATGTGCATGATTGAACTCTTTGAAAACTTTATCTTGAGTAATGGTTAAATATCAATGTACAATAGCATAAAAAAGAATGGTTATATTATGTAGTTTATATTTATATTGCTGATTACATTGCATTGCACATCTTTCAAACTCAAAGCATTACTTCACATTGCATAACTAGCAACTAGATGTTGATAGATGAAAAAATTTCAATTACAATATAGTTTTTACAAAGTCAACCTAAGTAGTTATGCAATTACTTCACATTGCATAACTAAAAACTAGTCCAACAGTTGTCAATTGCATTTGCTTGTCATGGAGTTCTATGAGGCCACATTTTTCATACATTTCTACCAAAGCTTTTTATCAAACAGTTCACTAGCTTGTTGGTAGGGCTTATTGGAACTTGTATTATCTGACCTCACTCAATCCTGAAAGCATTTCATTCCCTCTTAATTTTATTTGCTTAAAATTAAAACATCATTGTATTATGCTGCCCCATGATTTGGCTTACACTTTCTTTGTAAAATCACCAATTTTCCCTAATTTTTGCCCCTTCCAACTAGGGTTTAAAAATTTTACTCTTCTTAGGTTACTCTTAATCACTCAGACCTCTTAAACACCATTAAATACACATGTTCCAATAGTTTCCAACAAGTTCCAACCTATTTTCATTCATCTTTTCAAAAACTCACTCTCTAGCCTTACTCAAAAGGCACAAAAATTTGTGTTTCTTAACAAGGCAACCTTCTCAGACCACTCTAATCCATTTATCACCCCTAAAACCTTGTTCCTACGCCTACCCCTATATAATTCATGCCCATTCCTCTGAGGTACAACCTATACAGAAGGAGGAATGGCCTTGTCAATTCATGAAATCTTACATGTTTTAGGTGCTCCTGCACCATACTCCCTGAGTTCGCTTCACAATCTTTCTCAGGTTCTTTATGGTTAGAACCATCCCCATAGTAGCATACATTTTCCACACAACCAAATATGAAAACCAAGGAAAATCCCCTATCCTAACAATATTGTTGTCAAACAGATTGCACCCGTAAGCTGAAATATAGAATTTTAGCAATCTGATGACACATTGGAACTAATTCTAGGCTGTGGGTATCCTATGGGGAATTAGACCTCCAGATTCTAGGATGGTTCCTATGGATTTTTCTGATTAATATTTGGTAAAATATTGGGAAAAAGGATAAAAGATTTAAACTGAAGGCAAAACTGTGAAGCTTTAAAAATGGTGATGCTTACACCTGAAAATAATGATCTAAAAGGCAGTTTGGTTCACAATTGCTTCTCAGAATATCTAATTTGCACATCAAAATTTGAACAGTTGAACTCATATGAATGTTTCATACAAAGGTTCATAAAACTAATTTTTTTTAGAGGAAAAGAACAATGTTCTCACAATTAAGAAAATAATCTTATTACGAACTCAGTGCATGACCTATGAATTAAACTTGAATGCATACATATTTTTATGGTTGAGACAGAAAGATAAAGGTTTCAATGCTGAAACACAAGATAATTCGATCAAAATCAATCACAACACTGATGCCTGAAAGCTTCAAGGCAAAACCTGACACTATTGAGAAGATAAGAGGAAAAACTCCATGCTAAAACCGAAGGTAACCTGTAAAACCTGCTATGTATTAATCTGAAAAATAAATGTTGAGTTACAAATCATTCACTTTGTAGAGTGCAAAGGAGAAAAATAAGAACTAATGAAAAATAGATAAGTTTTTCAATATATACAAAAGCCTTTCCAAAAAGCATGTAAAAAGAACTGAAAGTCCAACTCCAAGAAATGGTGATAACTCCAAAGCCAATTCCGAGAAGAAGAAAATATATCTAAAAAGGAGGCTCAAATCCATACAAAAACAAGTCCAGTTAAGCTCAAACTCACTGCCAAGTCATAACTGATACATGCAGAGACTCTAACTGAACTGCAAATCCCTGAAAAGTGGGCCAAAGCATGCAAAAGCTACCTCGTTTGTGTCAATCCGCCCATGCAAATTGGAACTCCATTTTTTCCTTATTCTATGCTTGCATTATTGGATTTATTTAATTTAATGTTATTTTGGCTAAAAATGGTCGTATTAATTAAATGATTTATAATCTTATCATTTAATTAATACCACTTTACATGGGTGAGAAAAAATAACATTGAATTAATTGAGTTTAATCAAGGCAATCCTAGTCTATGTATATCACAAAAAATGCATGATATATTACACCATTGACCATGTAAATAGATACCTATTGGTCTCCATGCATAACTTAACATATCTTGATCCAATGGGATTTTTATACCTAACATAATGTTCAACCATTTAGCATTATCGGGCACTTTATTTTGAAGGTGATTAACTTTAATGATAAGGAAAAATACCCCATATCAAATTAGGGTAGACAAAAGATGGTCTAAACCTAACTCCTTTACCATTTCGCACTTTCATCTTCGCCATTTGGAGAAGCTTCCTGTTGCACCGCCATGCTGAGGGTTTGGAGCTGTGTGACCTCCATTCGAAACATCTTCTCTCAGACGCTATACCAGATCCGACCTCCATACCTATGGTAACCTTTTAATTCTATTTTTGCCTCTTTAATTGACTGCTTGATGAAGAATATAGCTTCTGAGGCCACAACTATCTGTCGTTATTTTTACTTTTAGTGATGAATTCACTTGTTTTGTGGCATTGACACATTCTCTACTTCCATGGCTGCCATTAGAAGCTTATTCGAGCTATCCTTGAGCATTGTCTACGGTTTGAACTCTTTCACCGAAATATGAAAGGTAAGCTTCATTTTGAACCATTTTCTGTATCTTGCCTTAAAATAAAGCTTTGTTAAGCTCTTCTTTTAAAGAAAAAATAAATCCTAAGCGAGCTTTACTCGGCCATTGAATAGCTTCCTTCTGTAATTCGAAGATACCAAACCCATCATTTCCCCCCTATGTTCGCATTTTGGTCCTGAAATACTTTCATCTAGGAATGGCTATCTTCCAGGGTGCGACCACTATGAGTATCAGCCATGGGCTTTGTATTTCTTTTTGTGCTTTGGCCACCATCAGAGCTTGCTCGAGCTATATACACTATCTTTTATCTTTTCACCATCTGGGTAATCCTTTGCTGTATTTTCTGTTACACTCGTTTCCCTTATGCTGGCCACGCCTAGCTTGATACTCTATTTTTGTCTTACTTTTAAGCTTTAAAAGTATGATGTTGTTGCTGTATTAACTGGGTATTTGGTATTTATGCATTCTCATCTATTATGGCGCTTGGATTTCATGAAAAATACTAGAGACTGTGACTTTCATATTTGTGTTTCTGATGGTCTCTTTCTAAGTTTAGGCTTGCATCACGTATGGAGCATTCATTTCGGCCTTTGTGCCTTTTCCTATCAACAGTGACAATGTACAGGCCATGACTTTCATATTCCTCCTGATAGCTACTGACAAGAGACTATTCCCTTCTGTGAATGTACGAGGGTGCCTTGTAATATTTTGGGCTCAACCCAAGAGCACCCTTCCATGACTTCTGTAAAGATGAATGAAAAATAACACTGCTGATGCGTGGGCCACTGTCAATATTGAGTAACTGGTAATTGCTATTGTGACTGTAATATTCATGCATAGAATATCATGTCTCCTTCCTTACAAAGCTTTAAAAATCTTTTGTGACAATAATATATATTTTTGGATATTATAGTACCTTCATGGCTACGGCCAGATCTGTTCACTTAGCATTCAGCTTGGGTCTTTGGAAGTCCTGGCCGCTTCTATACTTCCTGTATCTTTGTTATTTCTAAATGTTGCTCAGTTTTTTGACAGTGACTGTCAACAAAAGATAACATAAATGTTGATTTTGATGGACCTCTTGATGATAGTTTGCTGCTCATTTTTTGACAGTAAATTGCCTTTTCCTGTCAACATGCTATCACTAAATGTTATTTTGCTGGGTGATTATGATGTTCAAGAGCTGAAGACATGCTTTTACCTTTTGATTAATGACTATTCCTTTTTGTAAGCTGTCATATGCTTTTTGAAGCTGTGAAAACACTCCAATGCAAGAATACTCTGTTTCTCTTCAATATAAAGACGCTCAATACTTTACTTAGATATAATGTTAAAATGTAAAGTAGAGCTGAACAAAATATCAATGAAAATGATGAGTTCCTCACACTATTTGATCCTTCATGACCTGAAAAGTAACAAAAATATGTTGTATGCTCAAATTGCTTCTCCTGAATCTCTTTGAAATAAGGTTGCTTATATTATATTCTTAGTTTCAGCAACTCTTAATGACTGCTACGTATTTATGAACTCTCGTATGTAACTTGAGAGTGTATCCTTTTGATATGTCGGGCTCAACCCTTGTGGGAGCTCGTTTTACTCCACATATCTGATAAGATGATCTCGTATACAATGCACCCATTGCTGCACAGTGAACAAACATGTTAGTAAAATAAAAGAAGCTGAAATCTTCCTCTTTCTTTATATTGTTTGAATGTTCATAATCATCTAATAGATGCCTGAATAGATGTAGGTTATATTCCTGCTGGCAATGTAAGCATAGGAAAAATTTTGATTCATCATTGCATGGAGTTAATCTCTAACATCATTTTCGTTCATGCTACAGGACGACTCAAAGAGAGCAAAGTTGAGGAACCTAGAAAGCTTCATCAACACCAATAAGAGACATCAAACAACAGGGGTTCCATGATTACAGGCAATGATGAACCACTCTCCCTTCTATATTTATTTTGTCAACAGTTGTATGATATACAAACTACTTTTGTATCTATTGTTTGATTATGTCCATCAAAATCTGCTACTCCCATAGCTTGTGTGGGATTCTAGTTTGCACATTATGAATAAAGCAACAAAAATTATACAATCTTGTGATGTAATTTTGAAGTGTTTTTGCATAATATCATTGAAATATACATTGTCATGAAGTAATGCACAATATGAGTACTTCAACAGAAAATTTTAAAACATCTTGTATACCTTTTAGCCTAATTTTGTAATTTAGCTGTACCTGTTTGAGCTGGTGGCAAAAATAGGTAACAACTATATTCCTCAAACTCTTCTTCTCTAGCCTTCACTAGGCCACTCACCATCAACTCTTCCTCTCTAGTTTCCCACCTAATCTACTATTTGCAAGATTAGACATTTGAAGGTTGATAGGTTGAGAGGTTAGGTGTGATCTATTTATGCTAAATAAGGTCAATGAAGACCATTTAAGGTGTATTAAGTTGAAGTTTTGAGTCTAGGGGACCAAAATGCCAAAAATGCATTCTTGCTTCAAAATTATCAAAATTTCCATGTAGTATTTTGAAAGAAAATTATTAAAATTTTAAAGGGAAGTTCATGATAGGATTCTATAATTTGTGGTAGGGTTGAAATAAAGTTATTTGACTAGTTTTTCACAACAAGCTATGGTCTCATGGCTTTTTTTCGCACAAAAATAAGCATTGGAGCTCGATTGGAGGCATCAAAAAATCTTGTTCTACAAATCGTATGACCAAACCGACTATTCCATCACATTTGGATGGGTACATTTAGGTTAGGTATTGTTCCCTTTCGCACCCAAACAGACCGAAGCAGTCTGAGCTACGTTCAATTAGCGAAATCCCTTAAGAGTTTAAAGTGTAGCAGGGCACAAATCTTTGATGGACTGTTACTAAAAAAATGAGATGCTTATAGACACTTTTTCTGAGGATATGGGATTGTGTTGGGACCATCTACAATAACCTCTCTCATTTTTTTCTATCTCGAAGGCATTTTTCCGTGGTGATGAGTTTTCAGTTGAGGGAAAAGTTGCCAAATGCAAGTAGTGTAAAGTTGCAAAGTGGTGCAACTTTCATTCTCCAACTCGTACAACCAAACGAACTATTCCAACACATCTTTATGGGTATGTTTATTCTAGGTATTTTCCTCTTTTGCACCCAAATATGTCAAATCACTCTGAGCTACATTGGACCGACAATTTCCCTTAAGAGTCCAAAGTGCTAAAAGACAACAATCTTCGAAGGGCTATTTATTGGAAACCATGACACTTACAGAATCTTTGTCTGAGGATATGGGATCGTGTTGGGACCATCTACAATAACCTCTCTCAATTTTTGCTATCTCTGAGGCATTTTCCCGTGGTGATGAGTTTTTAGTTGAGGGAAAAGTTGCCAAATGCAAGCAGTGTAAAGTTGCAAAGTGGTGCAACTTTCATTCTCTAACTCGTACGACCAAATGAACTGTTCCAACACATTTGGATGGGTATGTTTAAGTTAGGTATGGTTCCCTTTTGCACCCAAATACGCCGAATCACTCCGAGCTACATTGGACCGGCGATTTCCCTTAAGAGTCCAAAGTGCTAAAAGACAACAATCTTTGAAGGGCTATTTTTTGGAAACCCTGATGCTTATAGAAACTTCATCTAAGGATATGGGATCATGTTGGAACCATCTACAATAACCTTTCTTGATTTTTTCTATCTCGAAGGCATTTTCCCGTGGTGATGATTTTTCAGTTGAAGGAAAAGTTGCCAAATGCAAGTAGTGTAAAGTTGCAAAGTGGTGCAAATTTCATTCTCTAACTCGTACGACAAAACAAATTGTTCCAACATGTTCGGATGGGTAATTTTACACTAGGTACGGTCCTCTTTTGCACACTAATATTCCAAATCACTCTGAGCTACATTGGACCGACGATTTCCCTTAAGAGTCCAAAGTGCTAAAAGACAACAATCTTCATAGGGATATTTCTTGGAAACTATGATACTTATAGACTCTTCGTCTGAGGATATGGGATTATGTTGGGACCATCCACAATAACCTCTCTTAGTTTTTTCTATCTCGAAGGCGTTTTCCCGTGGTATGAGTTTTCAGTTGAGGGAAAAGTTGCCAAATGCAAGCAGTGTAAAGTTACAAAGTGGTGCAACTTTCATTCTCTAACTCGTACGACCAAACAGAATGTTCAAACACGTCCAGATGGGTATTTTTAGGTTAGGTATGGTTCCCTTTCGCACCCAAATACGCCGAATCACTTTGAGCTACATTGGACCGGCGATTTCCCTTAAGAGTCCAAAGTGCTAAAAGACAATAATCTTTGAAGGGCTATTTCTCGGAAACCATGATGCTTATAGACACTTCATCTGAAGATATGGGATCATGTTGGGACCATCTACAATAACCTCTCTCGGTTTTTTCTATCTCGAAAGTATTTTCTCGTAGTGATAAGTTTTCAGTTGAGGGAAAAGTTGTCAAATGCAAGCAGTGTAAAGTTGCAAAGTGGTGCAACTTTCATTCTCCAACTCGTACGACCAAACAAACTATTCCAACACGTCTGTATGAGTACGTTTACGCTAGGTATGGTCCTCTTTTGCACTCTAATACGCCAAATCACTCTGAGCTACATTGGATCGACGATTTCCCTTAAGAGTCCAAAGTGCTAAAAGACAACAATCTTCGAAGGGCTATTTATTGGAAAACATGAAACTTACAAACTCTTCATTTGAGGATATGGGATCATGTTGAGACCATCTCCAATAACCTCTCTCGGTTTTTGCTATCTCGGAGGCGTTTTCCCGTGGTGATGAGTTTTCAGTTGAGAGAAAAGTTGCGAAATGCAAGCAGTGTAAAGTTGCAAAGTGGTGCAACTTTCATTCTCTAATGTGTACGACCAAATGGAATATTCCAACATGTCCATATGGGTACTTTTAGGTTAGGTATGGTTCCTTTTTTCACCCAAATACGCTGAATCACTTCGAGCTACATTGGACCAACGATTTCCCTAAAGAGTCCAAACTGCTAAAAGACATCAATATTTGAAGGGATATTTCTTGGAAAACATGATGCTTAGAGACACTTATTTTGAGGATATGGGATTGTGTTGGGACCATATACAATAACCTCTCTCAAGTTTTGCTATCTCGAAGGTGTTTTCCCATGGTGATGAGTTTTCAGTTGAGGGAAAAGTTGCCAAATGCAAGCAGTGTAAAGATGCAAAGTGGTGCAAATTTCATTCTCCAACTTGTATGGCCAAAAAAACTATTCCAACACGTCTGGATGGGTATATTTACGCTATTTATGGTCCTCTTTTGCACCCTAATATGCCAAATCACTCTGAGCTACATTGGATCGACGATTTCCCTTAAGAGTCCAAAGTGCTAAAACACAACAATCTTCGAAGGGATATTTCTTGTAAACCATGATTCTTATATACATTTCATCTGAGGATATGTTATCGTGTTGGGACCATCTACAATAACCTCTCTCATTTTTTGCTATCTCAAAGGCGTTTTCTCATGGTGATGAGTTTTCAGTTGAGGGAAAAGTTGTCAAATGCAAAGTGTAAAATTGCAAAGTGGTGTAACTTTCATTTTTTGACTTGTATGACCAAATAGTCTATTCCAACACGTCCGGATGGGTATTCTTACACTAGGTATGGTTCTATTTCTCACCCAAATATGTCAAATCACTCCAAGCTACATTGGACTGCCGATTTTCCTAAAGAGTCCAAAGTGCTAAAATATAGCAATCTTCGAAGGGCTATTTCTTGGAAACCATGACACTTACAGACTCTTTTTCTGAGGATATGGGATCATGTTGGGACCATCTACAATAACCTCTCTTATTTTTTTCTATCTTGGAGGTGTTTTCCCGTGGTGATGAGTTTTTAGTTGATGGAAAAGTTGCCAAATGCAAGCAGTGTAAAGTTGCAAAGTGATGCAACTTTCATTCGCTAACTCATACAACCAAACAAACTCTTCCAAAACATCTGGATGTGTACACTTACACTAGGTGTGCTCCTCTTTTGCACCCAAATATGCCGAAACACTCCAAGCTACATTGGACCGACGATTTCCCTTAAGAGTCCAAAGTGCTAAAAGGCAAGAATCTTTGAAGGGCTATTTCTCAGAAACCGTGATGCTTACAGATAATTCATTTGAGGATATGGGATTATGTTGAGACCATCTACAATAACCTCTCTCGGTTTTTTCTATTTTGAAGGCATTTTCCCGTGGTGATGAGTTTTCAGTTGAGGGAAAAGTTGCCAAATGCAAACAGTGTAAAGCTACAAAGTGTTGCAACTTTCATTCTCTAACTCGTACAACCAAACAAAATATTCCAACACGTCTAGATGGGTATGCTTATGCTAGGTATGGTCCTCTTTTGCACCCAAATAAGCTGAATCACTTTGAGCTACATTGGACCGACGATTTCCCTTAAAAGTCCAAAGTGCTAATGTCAATGAAATGTGGGGGTAGAAAGATTTAAGGTTGGATCAAGATTTTGCAAGTCCTAATAGACATGTTTGATGAGTTTATAGGGTGTGGCAAGGTTTGGGGATTGAATTTTCACCCAAGTTTGGTTTTGATGATCAAATTGGAGTTTAAATCATCTTTAATTACATCAAAAAATCAATTACATGGGAAATGAAATTCACATGAACTTTTTACATTTTGGTTTTTGGAAAAAGTGGCAAGCCATTGTAATTTATTATATATAAATAGGAGATATTACAAAACATTGTTCAAACAAGCATACCAACAGGAAAGAACCAGGAAGAAAACCTCCGGTTGTAGCTCGATTAAGTACAAAAAACTCTTTACATTTTAAACATACCCTTTATACAATTCCAAACATTTGACTCATATTTTAAAAAATATCACTGGATATAGATTATGCCTATACGCAGTTATGACCTTTTTACATTGTTTCACATTTCAAAATTCAAATTTTACAAAATTTGCCTATTGGAGGCAGTCAGGGCACAATCTTCCACAAGAGTAGTATGTTGATGTTCTGGAGTGACAAGCACCTATACAAACCATCAAGGTAGTAGTTAAACTACATACAATAGAAAATATGCTTAGAATAACCAATCTATATTATTGTAATTTGTCGCATACCTCTCTGAAAGGATCAAAGCTGCCTATTGTTGCAGCAGGTCCATGATCAATCATGCCAAGAATATCACAAAATTTGTCAAATGATAAATCTATATTGTCACAAGAAAAAAGATGCTTAGACTAACAAATCTATATTAATCTAAACAACCTAAATGATGATGAATTGGTAATGAAAACTATAAAAGATGCTTTGAATAACCAATCTATATTATTGTAATTTGTCGCATACCTCTCTGAAATGATCAGAGTTGGCTATTGTTGTAGCAGGTCCATGATCAATCGTGCCAAAAATATCCCAAAATTACATACAAAATATCACTATTAAAGAGACCTGCATTGCAATTGTATACAAAATATCAGTATTAAATAAAGAACACTAATGAACTTAAGCATAATGAACCTAAGCATTGTACCTTCCATTCTTGCATATGTTATTCAAGTGTATCTGAAGGGTCATCTCTTTTCTTAAGAGTATCCAATATTGCTTCATGATCAGCATTACTAAGTGTCCATAGTTGTTTTGTCTTTGGTTTGGCATGATGCTTCAAAAACTTAACATTTGTTTCTATAACAAGGTGTGAATACATGAGAATGGTTTTGTGTTTCTCATAGTCTTCAAATGCAGGTATGCCATTCTTTCTAAGTATGTATGTTTGCAACCAAGCTCCTGCAACCACAACTGAACCTGTAGGATACATGAACCCATCATCATCTTCCATCGATTGTGTTAGCTTGTGTTTTACCCACACACATCGAGCCAACCAATATTCTGATCTCTCTTTGTTCCCCTGCGGTGCAACAACTGCAAAAACATGTCCTAGCTATAGTAGATCTGAAAGCCGGTCGTAATCAAGTAAACTTTCCATTGTGTAATTTGTCATGGATATAGTTTGAGATAAAGGAGTTAGATACTATGTAACCCATGTATCCACCCACTCACTTGACTCGCATTGATCCCACTTGAACTGAATACAACTCAAACAAAAACAAGCCAATTGTCGTGTCCAAATGGTCCATGTGCTTGCATCTAGGATTCAAAACGAATGCATCTTTGAAGAATCTTTGATTGTATGGAAATCCAATCTACCTCCCATGGTACCCTCCTCAACCAACCAAAATAATTTGTGCTCTGTTGAATCAAGTGTCCCTCCCTGTGACAATGTTGAACTACACCAATCAACAATAGAACATGCATCACTGAATTTTTCTCTTGAAATATTCAATTGCTCCTTAACTAGAGCTCTCTTTATACATGCACCTGCTCCATCATGCTCCCATTTCCCATGCTCATCGTCAAAAGAACTCCAAATATTAGGTACACCCCTCTCTACATGCATTCTACTCAACCAATAAAACATACGAGCATTCTTGAATTGACCTCTACAATTATCTGACCAAATGAGATGTCAGCCCAGTGCTATATCATGCTCCTGCAAGAACTCAAAAAAAATCTTGAAACAATGTTGGACATACTCGAACAAGTGAGATCTATCATCACTCATATAAAAATGATACTCTCTAATTATCTTTTGATCCACCTCTATACTATTAGGTGCATGTCTAAACATTATGTGGACAAAAATAGCAATCTGAATGGAATTGTAATACTGAGATTGTACCTCGTTTTGTGGTTGCAATGTGTAGTTTTCTATAAAATCAACCACTGATATAATAGTGCCAATAGGAAAAGAGTCCTTACATATCTTGAATTGTTGATCCAACCACTGAGACCTATGACTATGCCTTGCATATTTGTAGAAAAGATTATTCTTAAAATCTGAAATAAAATCAGCAACACTGTATTCTTTTGTAACCAACTCGCATCTAGAACCTTCACCTCCACTCTGCAAAGTATATTTGACTATCTTATATCTCTTTTTCTCAACAAGATTCTTTCCAAATTCAAGTTTGGAACCCTCATGAAAACATTGAACAAACTTCGACAAGCCACCACATTGTGAGCACTTCGCATTTAAACAGTCATTTCTATAGAAAAATGAACCATCATCTCTAGAACATAAAAATAGATCTAGCAAGTCTCTTGATGATTTTGAAAGATGCATTGCACCACACTCGTGCAACATTTCTTTAGTATGCAAAGTAGAATGGATATAGCATAATAGTTCATGGTACATTGAAAACTCCACATGGTATTTGCAACAACAAGTATTACGAATCTTAAGAGGCACACAATAAAATGGCTT
The DNA here is from genome assembly GCA_007115665.2 of Sequoiadendron giganteum. Classification (NCBI taxonomy): domain Eukaryota; kingdom Viridiplantae; phylum Streptophyta; class Pinopsida; order Cupressales; family Cupressaceae; genus Sequoiadendron; species Sequoiadendron giganteum. The sequence goes on along the minus strand of CM021101.1, from coordinate 983,097 downwards.
CAAACCTTCAAAAGTCTTTTGCGAGATTTCCATATTTGGATGTGTTTGAATAAATTTGTGGAACAACATTGTTTGGCTTGATTCCAATAAATGTTTAGGATGCGGTGTACGATCACAACTGCCAATTCTTAACTTTAAAACATCCTTTACATTGGGTGATACTCTAGAGTTATCATGCCAAAATTTATGAATTGCTTGCTTTACATTATCGGTTAGCTTCTTATCAGCATGTGGAAGCCTCCCAGCAAAAGCCCATGTATCATTTTGAAGAGAATAATCTATTCTTTCTCTTCTTGCAAGTGCTCTATCCAAAGTTTTACAATTTATGTCAAAATCAATACAAGTTTGTCTCATAAAGCGAGCCTTTTTCAATTGATGGCTTACTAGGCCGGTTGTAATGAATCTCCGAGCAACTCTGTTATATTTTTCCTTGTTATTTTTTCCAATAGACTTGAGAGCATTAAAAATATTTTTGACAATAATAGAGTTTTTTTCGGTCTTCTTGTTCACACGAATATTCATTTTGGCTAGCAAAGGTCTCATCTTTTGCATCTTTAGCAATTGTAAAAATAATTGGCATTGCTCGGTCAATGTCTTATCACTGAAATATTGGTTGAAAAGTCTTCTATCCCATAACCGAACAGTTCGTGTTGACCTCTTGCCTTCAAAATTGTTTATAATGTTATCATCAATTCCAACTAACCATTTAGGGGTCCTTGAAGGTCTTGAGAGGGAGAGGGAGAGGGAGAGAGGGAGAGTGGGAGACTAAGAGAGGGAGAGGGAGAGTGGGAGGGAGAGATAGAGGGGGAGGG